>JAMKCH010073028.1:0-17577 GCA_023653785.1 Ophioderma brevispina | reverse complement strand
AATTGTCAGGGCATTGGAAAGGTCAATTGGTACACAATGAAGTCAAATTTCACTCCCCATTTCAGGAACTGTCAACAGAGGTTTTTATTTTTTAAAAGAATTAAAAAAAAAAAAAAAAAAAAAAATGCAAAAGTCAAAATTTTCAAGGCTAATAACTCGAGAACTAAGCTGCCTATGTAATTTAAATAACACCTGAGGATAGAGCGCAATACAGCTTTTTTAAAAATTAAAGTTTTTTGCTTTTTTTAAATATTTCCAATTTAAAGGCTGACTCAGAGATGTCAAGTGAGGGCGGCCTCATTTTCAAAGAAATCGTGTTTTTTGCAATATATACAATGCTTGTCCAAGTACTAGTCACTGTGTGAATAGCTAAGCTCAAATACGAAGTCCTTCATATTGAAAATCACAACATTGTTATAAAGTCGGATCCGGAAATTTTTGTTATACACAGTATCCTATGCGCACTGTTATACTATACCATAAAGTTTATTGCATTAAAACGAAAAAATTGATTCATCTCCAACTTGGGATGGGCATTTATTAGGTCACATCCACTAGTTCTATATGACTATTTAATTGTATACACAAAAAATTAATTATTGGAAATTTCTGAGTCAGACTTTAAGAAACTTGTCAGTAGGAACTAAGTCCATAGTAAAATCCAACAGAAAGACCCAAAGAGGTAAAGGCATATAAGCTGGATTTAGATGGGCGCACCGGAGCCGCGCACCCTATTTTTTTTGCAAACCAAGGGCGCCGGGCGTCTTGTAGATGTAGAAAAGTTGCCTTTTGCCGCACAGGGCGCTGGGCGCCTTGCAGTGGCGTAAATTTCTTGTCGACATTGGTGGGGGGATGGGGCATGACGAAAATTTTAGTAAATGACGGGAATTTGTGAAAAGATCCATAAGTAGCACATGTGCGGCGAAGCGCGCGGAAAAATTTGAAGTTAGAAGATAAAATAGCTAATGTAATTTATCTTATTAGACCAAAAATGCGCCACGAAGCGCGCTAAAGATTTGCTGTTTAAACTATTATGGTAAATATGAGGTTATTTTGGGCCAAAAACAATGAAGGGCATCAAAATTGGGGGGATGATGTATTGACCATCCCCCTCATCAAAATATTGGGGGGATAGATCACCCCCCCAATCCCCCCCGGGATTTACGACTATGGCGCCCTGTGATCTAGGAAAATTACATTGTGTGGGAGACCGGGCGACACAATTTGTACAATTGGTCCGGGCTCGCTACGCTCGCCGGGTAGGCCCGATTGGGTCACTCGGTTGGAAAAAAGGGGGAAAGACAGGGGGGAAGCGGAGGGGATGGGGAGGGGGGGCGCGGGGGCGGGAAAATGGGGAGGCGGAGGGCCACAACCCCCAACCCAAAAAAAAAAAAAAAAAAGAAAAAAAAAAAAAAAAACAAAACGAATATAACAAAAAGAAAAAAAAAAAAAATAAAAAAAAAAAAAGAAAAAACCTAAAAAATTAAAAAAAAAAAAAAAAAAAAAAAAAAAAAAAAAAAAAAAAACAAAAAAAAAGAAAAATTAATTTTAAATTTGTGTAAACAAAAAAGAAAACGAAAAAAAAAAAAAGAAAAAAAAAAAAAAAAAAAAAAAACAAAAAAAAAAAAAAGAAAAAAAAAAAAAAAAAAGAGAAAAAAAGAAAACAAAAAACAAAAAAAAAAAAATAAAACATAAAAAAAAACAAAAAAACAAAAAACAAACACAAAAAAAGAAAAAAAAAAAACAAAAAAACAAAAAAACAAAAAAAAAAAAAACAAAAAAATTTTACTTTTTTTAAAAAAAAAAACAAAAACAACAAAAAAACATGATTAAAAAAAAAAAAAAAAAAAAAAAAACATTCCCCCCACAAACAAAAAACAAAAACAGCCAAAACACCAAAAACCAACACAACAACCCCCCAAACAAAAACCAACCCCCACCCCACCCCCCCCACAACAACCCCCCCCAAACACCCAGCACACCCCCCCCCCCCCCCCCCCCCCCCCCCCCCCCCCCCGTGTCTTCAGAATTTCGAACCGAGCGAAAAAAATTAAATTTGGGGTCTACCCGGCGAGCGGAAAACGAGCCGGAAAATTTTAAAAACGATAGTGAGGGCGCCCCCTTTTGGGAATTCCTGGATCCGCCCGGGTTTTAAATGGTTAAATCAAGATATTAATGTGGCTGAACCACTTCGAAATCGGGGAGAGGAAGAGAAAAAACGTGGTCGGAAACCGTTTAAACAGACTTTATAAATTGAAAATTTTTTATTTTTTTTATTTTTTTTATTTTTTTTATTTTTTTTAATCTGCATAATCTTTAATAGAACAGTTAACAGCAATGTTTGTAAACATGTTAGGGCCTGGTATCTTGAAATAGGTCGGCTGACTGCTTACGCACTGGGCAATTGTATCTTTTAGATTTGTAATACTATGGGCCATAACGTTCGCAGGAATGGATTCGCAGGCAACAAAAGAAGTGACGTAGGAGTTAACTGGTCTGTTACAGTCGTTTGTTTGATTAATTATTATTATGTAAAACTAATAATAATTATCGATACAGATTTAAGGCTGAATAAGCCCGGTGACTCGGACATTTCCCGATAAGGTTGCACTCAATATATTCCAAACAAATAGGGTTTTTCCCTAGAATAAGCTTGTCCATAAATATACTAAATCATGTGGGAATAACCAAACTCCAAATCGAAGTCCTTCCTTCATATAGACAAATCACAACTTGTTATAAAATTACAAATCCGAATTTTTGTTATACACGGCAACCTATGGCAATCCCCACAGCAACTCCAGGGAAAGATTAACCCCCGTCTACCAGGGGGGGGGGGTACCACCCCCCTACTGAACTTTGCTACGGGGTGCTAAAATGCCAAAATTTGCGTAAAAAGCTTAAGGTAATCGGTTACTCATCTTTCGGTCATTTTAGGGACAAAAATGTGAAGGTAGAAACCTCACCGGGGTTAGGGTATGCCGTCAAAGTTCGAAGGGGAGGGGGATGGCTGTTGCCACCCCAAGAATTTTTGTAGTTACATTTTGAAATTAGTATGCTAGTTATTGCTCTAAAAACTCTAATTTATGTAAAACTAGTCAATGCCATCATTTAGAGCTGAAAACCGCATGAAAATCCGATATTCCTAATTTTTAGCGCAAAATGGGATTTTCGGCATATTTCGGGAAAAATTGCCACTGACAGACTCGCGGACTTTATGACGTCATTGTGATTGCCATATAGGTATGTTAGTACTTATTTTGGTATCATGGAAAGAGTGAGACCACAGCTATCCCATTGGTATCAAAATCATAAAGCATCGGTGCTTTATAACGAATTATCGAGGGGGGGTGGTAAACCACACCACCCCCTTGGTAAACGTGTTACAAAAAAGGCTTGGTAAGACGAGGCTTAAAGCGTTTAGGCGACTATCTTTAGTTCTAGCTGTTTATTTTTAATCCCTCACAAAAAAAAAATAATATTTTTAAAAAAATCTCGAGGTCAGCCTTTATTCAAATGTTATAGGAATTCAAACCTTATATCTAAAAATCTAAGTGCATCTCGCGTAGGTATCTAGGGGCACGTGAGTGGATTGGCCGTCTGTTGCGGAATAAAACAGCTTTTAAAAAACATGTACGGGATGAAATGAATATACCTAAATATTAAATCTCAGGGAAGGATGTACATGTACTATTCATTTTTTTTTTCCATGCCCGTTTAAAGGGTTCTTATTTGGTGTTTGTTTTTTCAGCACATAAATCAAAAAAAAAAAATACAACGAAGCTGACAATAAACCATTTACAATTTACACTCTACACAAAAAAAGAAATTTAGACATTGTCTAAATTTGTGTTTATACAGTCAATAACATCGAATACGAAAATTCAATTATACTGGGCAATAATCCATATCCTAGTATAAAAAAGGTTCCCATTTCTTCAGTGATAACCATATCTATCGTGGTTTTAGCAATACTTGTTAAACCTTTCAATAAAAGACATCCATTTTTAAATCGGCATTAGCATGGTAATATTTCTTGAACCCAGCATTTATAGATATAAAACGCTCTTGACCAATAATGGAACCATATTTAAAAAGTGGAATCTCATGATTATAAATCCCAAGAAAGCATTCCAGATTTACAATGGTGGCCTCGGGAAATTCGTACATCACTTCGAGGCCCAATTACCTATTAGCAACGGCAATCATCGTATCATTGTCCTCTTTGTGGCCAATGAATGGGCCAGAATCACCCGACCCAAGTCGTCACGGTCCCACCGTTGTCGGATTGCTTTGATCGATCGCCACCAACTTCTATAACATGCAATTTACATAACATACACATGACAATTTGCCTATTAGGCATATAGCTTTGGCAAAAACCAATGAACGTTTTTCGGAAGTACTGTCCTGCGCCGAGGAGGCCACTGTGATATTCGTCTCAGCCCAAAACAAACCCTGGGCATGATTGAATACATTAACAAACGGTAGAGTTGGGCACGCGATCGGTCGAGTGTACTTCACGAGAAGGTCGAGTTGGCATAAGACGGCGAGTTGGTGATCGGTTCAGGCTGTATGACGGTCGACTTGGTTGTCCGTGAGTTAGTTGATGACGTCGAGTTGGTATCGGTCGAGTTTGCAAGCCGTCGAAGTGACTGACATTCCTAAATCAGTATTGATAACGAAACAAGAGGACTTGAAATCGTTGACTATGGGCTGAAATTGTGGTATTTGTACTCATGATGCATCTAGCATGGCCACGAACTGTCTCCCACTGGGTTTGCCTTTCTGTTAGTGGTTAGTGTAGCATGGTAGTGTCACTCAGGTACCGCTACATCTCACAGACTCAAATTGCATCTTTCATTTGTTCATATTATTCACATTTATTACAAACATTTGAAACAATCAGGATTATGACTAGTCCTGATGATCATGACTAGATAGTTTAACTTTTTTTATGGCTGCTGTATCATAGCGACTATCTAGTCATGTCGAGTTGTGTGTAGTGAAAAGTGCCATTTTGTAAGCCAAGATACAAGACAGCTTCTGCTCTAACTTACAGTTCAAAGTGCTTAAATATTCATTTTTTGCAATAAACGTTATAATGTAGGCACTCTTGAGAGCCTTCTGAATCAGGTTGATAAACCATTTTCCAGATTAAAAGTACATTATGAAAATTTTCAGGTGAAAACTTACCCTTGTTGTGTCTAATTGGGCTGCTAAAATTAGCAGCCTGTGTACACATAATTATCTATCTAACGGCCGCAGCGAGATGCTGTTCACCATGAGCGCCAAATTCCCTGTTGTCATAGGTTGGGGATTCAGATGGATCCTGCGGGATTGTCTCGAGCAATCAATCAATGTAGTTAAGGGGAGACGACCCTGTTTTGGATGGTCCTCCCCCCCCCCCATGGTAATTTCCAACATGTGAAGTCTGAGACTACTTGGTCAATCGCACGAGAGGACAGGACGGCAAATCGTGCACGGGAGTTGGGCAGCAGGAAGATGATGAGAAATGGAGGGATATGCTCAATAAATCTGGCTTTGGTTTGTGCTAACGCCCAGGATATGTTTTGTACTCGCATAAGAAGCTTGGTGTAGGGCCATCCAGTCTATCCTGTAGCTCTTTTTCCATGGTGCCAGTCCAGGTCCAGATCCATATAACCAGGGCCGGCGGGAGCAAATTGAACGTGGTGCGGCGGGCTAAGAGTGTCGTGTAAGATTAGAATTAGTGGAGCGGTTTTCGACTGCACAAAATTGTCGACAACCCCTACACTCGGTACAACAAATTTATCGCAACCACTCTACTCGGAAAGATAGTAATAAATAATTTTAAAAAAATGATGGTTGTGGTCAAAAACTTTGGTGGCAGGGATGTTTTTTTTGCGTAAAAAAAAATCACTGTTTTTTAGCTAAAAACTTAAGAAAATCAAGATTTATTAAATTTCTTTTCTAGCAAAAACCAACTTTTAAATCATGATGCAAGACTTCAATTCTGACATTTATAGTATATATTTTTGTTTACTACAATATATAAGGTCTAGAATTTTAGCCTCACCAAATCACCTGTTCCTTATATAAAACATTCCTTTTTATCACATGTCACCACAACGAGGGTATTACCTGTACCCTTTATGCAATGTTTAAAACCTATATCAATACCAAAAAGAATACCATAAAAATAAGATTGTATAATTTTACTAAAAAAAAAAACGCTTTGGCAGCCCAAAATGCATTTTTCGCCTAGAAATCATCCTGCCACCAACTATTTTTAACCACAACCATATTTCTTAAATATCTATATTTATCCTTCAAATAAAGGGATTGTTTTTGTTGTCACCGAGGGATGGGTGAACTCGAAAACTAGAGCACTTTTCAAAGTCGGCGTTCCGTGTAAGTAGCTATACAGAGCGTGCGGTATAACGGCGTGCAGGCCTGGCTTCTATGAGAGGTGGCCCGAATATGCTCAGGACCATATGGTGCAAGGACCATTATTGGTTCCCCCTCCTGTGCGAAGCGCGGAACCCTTGATATGTTCGCTTTCCAAAAAACATTTTCCATGCCAAAATTGATACAAACAATTTGAAAATTAAGCTTAAGGTAATGATAACGGCTTTAGAAAAATAAAATAGAGTTGATGGGTTTAAGTTTGTTTGAATTAAGATAAAGTGTTCATGTATAGAGTCCCTATAGGAAGCGGTAAGGGGTGGGTGCGGGGGGGGTGTACCCCTCCCGCGCGAAGCGGGAAACCCTTGCAATATTCGCTTTCCAAATCACATTTTACCATGCACATGTTGGAGGAAACAAACTTGACATTTGTAAGTGGTGCACTTTACATGGGTAATGCTTTTATAATGCTTATGCGAAGTGGTCCAAAAATTTACACTTTTTTTTCTTATGCAAATTCTCAAAATGTGGCGAGAAGACATATGAAAATTTATTGAGGATATTTAATTAACTACAAATTTTGTTTGCAACCTGTGAAAACGGCGTTGAAAACAAAGCTGAAATGACAATGGCGCCATCGGTATGAAAAAAGGGAAAAACGACTTTGCACACACGTAAGTCTAATGGCACTTAGTTGGCGAACATTATAGCAAAGATTGATAAACTCAAACATTGAACAAAAGCACCCCGTCACGGGACTTAAATTAATTGGTATTATTACTCTTCTGTAAAAAAAATTTCCTCAAGGGGAAAAATGGCTTATTTTTTAGTAGAGCTAAACACTGAGCTACAGCTTCAAAAGTGATGATTATAAAGTGACTGACAAGAAAAGAATACAAGCCCCTGTTAATTAAGATTTTCTCCGACTGAAATCAAACTTAATATTTTGAAATCAACTATGCATTCTTGAAAGTGTATTCAAGTGATTAAACGTGTACGCCTCTTTGGTTCAGTTTCATGATGGGACATATTTCTCTCATTCATTTTCAAAGGGTAAACTCCTCACCACTAACTTGAAGGGTGGTCGTGTTTGTTACTTGAGTACGGCCTAGCAGTTAAAGGCAAATATGATTATTGTTAACCACGATTGCCCCATAGACTTACGTGTGTGCAACGTGTTTGCATTTTTCTTTAACAGACTCCATTTTGTTATTTGAGTTCTGTTTTCACGTCATTTTCACCAGCAAGATATTTTTGTAGGTAATAAATATCTTAAAACACATTTGGTATGTCCACCCATTTTAAGTTATTTATATTATATTATATATAGTTATGTTTTAAGTTTGTTTGAACTAAGCTTAAAGTGTTCATTAGAAAATTAGTATTATGAAAGCTGTCTGGGGCGGGGTGCGGGGAGGGGTGTCCCCCTCCCGCGCGAAGCGCGGAAACCTTGCAATAGTTCGCTTTCCAAAACAATATTCCCATGCAATATGTGATGGAAAACAACTGGAAATTGTAGTGTTCACTTTAAATGTGTAATGCTTTTTTTTAATGCTTATGCAGAGTGGTCCAAAAAAGTTACATTTGTATTATGAATTTCTCAAATGTGGCGAGACATATCAAAATTTATTGAGGACTATTTTAGTAACTACAAATTATTTGTTAGCAACCATGGTGAAAACGGCGTTGAACAAAGCTGAAATCAAAATGGCCGCCCATCTGGAGAAAAAAAGTGGAAAAAACGACTTTGCACACCGTAAGTCTATGGCACTCAGTTGGTGATCATTATAGCAAAGATTGATACACTCAAACATTGAAAAACGCACCCCAGTCATGGGACCTAAATTAATTGGTATTTCTTAACTCTTCGTAAAAAAAAATTCTCAAGGGGAAATTGCTTATTTTTAGAGCTAAACACTGAGCTGCAGATTTCAAAAGTGATGTGATGATAAAGTAACTGACAAGAAAAGAATGCAAGCCCCTTGTATTAAAATTATTCTCCGAATGGAAATAAACTTAATTATTTGAAAATCAACATTCATCTGAAAGTTGTATTCGAGTGATTCACGTGTACGCCTTTTGGTTCAGGTCATGACGAATATTCTCTCATTCGTTTTCAAAGGGTAAACACCTCCCAACTAAACTTGAAAGGGTGGTCAGTAGTTGTTACTTGAGTAGGCCTACAGTTCACGCCATCATTGATTTAGTGTTAACCACGATTGCCCCATAGACTTACGGGTGGGCAAAGTGGTTTTGACTATTTTTCTTTACACAGCCTCCATTTTGTTATGTGAGCTCTGTTTCAACGTCATTTTTCACCAGCATGATATTGTAGGTAATAAATATCTTCAAACAAATTTTGGATTCTTTTTAAAAAAAAAAAAAAAAAAAAATATTATATAGATATTATATATATAGATTATATATATATATAAACTATATATATATTATATATATTATATATAGTGGTTTAAGTTTTGTTTGAACTAACGATAAAGTGTACATAGAAAATTCGAATATCAAGGTGTCCGGGGGTGTGTGCGGGAGGGTCGACTCCAGTGCAAAGCGCGGAACCCTTGAGATGTTCCTTCCAAACACATTTCCCATGCACAATTTGATAAAACAATTTTAAATATGCTTAAAAATAGGTATCATCCAACGGTTTAAAAGTAAGTAAAAAATTAGGTTGATGGAAGTTTTAAGAGTGTCAAATGGAAGTACGCGTCCATATATCAAGCTGCCGGGGAGAGTGCAGGCAAAGGGCGGCACCCTTGCAATGTCACTCTTCCAAAAACACATTTTCTCATTGCAAATTGATGGTAACAAATTATTTATAGGTATTTCCTCGTATGGGTCGTTGACTAAGTTATAATTTTACATGGGGATATTTTGATGCGAAAGCTTTACATTAGGGCAGAAATCAGAATTTCATATTTTGTCGGGACCTCGGTTATGTGAAATCCCTCGTTTGTACATAATTTAATTTAATACCCATTCCCAACCTTTCGCAAGATATCAATCATATCTGTCTGGTGAGCTAGACAGGCGGCCCATTGTCTCTTTTCTCCCTATTTTTATTAGCTCGATGGTATCCCTCTTTCGTCTCGCTTCTATCTTTTTTCTCAAAAACGTGTGCGGCGATCGCCGCACCCGGCGCATAGATGCGACGCCATGTAACAGAATACTCTCTACCCAGGCTCTAAAGAATTTCAGCTTGGTTGAATTGGAAGATACCAGATTGCATAAGTGGTCAACTGTGTACATGTGACATGAACTTTTTGGGAACAAATTGTAGAATAGTTACAAATTGGTAAAACACAATTATTCTACAGACTCCAGAGATGTATGTATGTCAAAAGAAATATTTTTCGTTTTATTTAAGGAAATATGGTAAGTACATCTCAACAAACATCTCAAAACCTTAAATGGCATTGGAACTGCCCTTAGTTGTAACTTATGGCACCAAAGATTATGTCCAAATTTTAAAAGATGAGCCATAAGTTCCAATTATTGAACTAATATGACACGACATCTCATTCATGAACATGTTCTGTCCATTCTTTTCGGTCGCAGAATCATAGTTTGGTAAAGTATAAAATATCTCTTAAAAATGAAGAAACATTTTCTTTTGAAACAATTTCTGTAAGGCCATGGACTGCATGAGAATGAAAAGTTTTAGATTTGCGTCGACATTTTCAAAGGCATATGAGGCTTTTTTCATTATTCATTAGGTTACATTTTTATGGTGAAGTGCGAGTCACAGATTTCCAGCCAGGGTCTGACGGGTCAAGCACATCAAGAAATGTGTCATGTTCAGAGACTGCATGCATGTTATTGCATAATGGTACCCTTTTCAAGCTGGTTCGATGATTAAAGCTTGATTTTTGGATGAGCATTTTTATGCAAATAATGAGTGTTTTATAAAAAATAAGGAACATTTTCGGCGGCAGTTTTTGGAGCATGACCGGAAGCGGACAGTTACAAAATCTAAAACTTTCATTCAATGGCCTAAAAATATAGTTCAATCCATATATAACGTTAGGCACTTGTCAATTTCATTCCCGGCCTTGGGGGGTCCTGGGACTAGCAGGGACTTAGCCAGGGGGAAGGGAAGGGATGTAAATTTGCTGGTGTGACACCCCCGCCTTTAGTTCTGCTAAGCATAACTCACATTATGTCTTAACATGTCATTAAGAATAGTTTGAAGTTATGCAAAACACATGGGAATACTTTCCCTGTACCTACCTACAACTTGGTCGATCTCAAAACCCTCTTAAATGGTACGATTATCCCAGTTGTTTTTCACTATCAAAACACGACTGAGACCTATAACTGCGATGAACCATATGTGAAAAAAAACTCTTAAAAGAATGTAGAAATTAAAAATTGAAGAAAGTGAGGACCTGCAATTACTTCTGCATGAGAAAGGTTGTTTTCTCCGGAAATGATGGATTTCTACTGTTTTAGACAATTTTTGGGATTAACTATTTCAAAACAAAGTAATTATTAAAACTAGGAACATATCAACTCAATTCTAGAATGATTTTGATTTTTGTTCGTCTGCAGTCGGGTTTTTGCACGACATGGGCTTGTTTAGTAGGCGACTAGTCGCCCCAAATAGTCGCGACTACGACTATTGGCGTCTATCAAAATGTCAAATTTTCGCGGCGTTTGAGCGTACGTCATTTGTTCCAGGATACAGTAAAACCATGCACTCTGTTATACAGTATTCCAGGTATGATGAAAGGACGTTGTCGGGGACATTGTACCACACTTTGGACGAGTGAAAATAATATAAAACACACTTAATTTTGCGCACGATTTTCCGCAAATTTGCTGTTTTTCCGCGCACAAAAATCAGCAAATCCGCAATGAAAATGTGCGAATCTGCGTAATTACGCACCTAAAGGTTCCTGGTATACGCAACCATATCCATGTTACTAGTGTAGATAAATCAATCAATCGATCATGTTGATGAAAAAGGCGGAAAAATGTTGCCTTTTAATCCTTATCACACAGCCTATAAGGGTTCTCTCCTACTCAACCTCTATAAAACTCATATGTACAAAGACCCCAATATACTTGCAAAGGAGTGTCATTAGATCAAGCACAGAGGCAGGGGGGGCCCTTCCCCGGGCTCCTGGGAAAGTGTTGTTAGTGACATTTGTGTCTTCCCGATTGGTAGTGTATTTACAATAATAAAAGCAAATACCTCACCCCCATAATTAAATGGATCAATCCCAAAACATTAGCAGTAACAACAGTTTCATTCATACGTGTTAATCGGAAGGGGGGTTCGAATTGCAAGGTAAACAAGAATAAACAACGGTAATTAAAGTGCCAGAGTATTTATAAAACTCATTTAAGAATAAACAAAACCTAGATTTGAAATCCAAAAAATCTTATGTGTTTTTTAATTACTAAAAAATAAGTCATTTTAGATGAAAAAAAAAAAATAGTACCTGGCTTGCAATATGGCCGCATGAATAGCTGCATGCCCAAATGGCCGGTGAAATTGCTACCAAAATAAAAGCTAAATATATAATAAACAATGTGGCTTATGATTAGTTAGAATCTTAACTGTTATTGCAAATTTGCGATAAAAAATGACAGTGGGTGATAAAATTATGTGGGTTTTATGAGCATGAAAAGTCATAAAAAGATCAGAGTATAGTATTTTTAAAACTGTTAGTTTAGTTTAGACTGACTTGGGGAATTTCCCAGCTAGCCACAACATTCGCGATCAACTCTAGGGCAGTGCAGGGTGAAACGGCCGGCTTTGGAGCAAATCATGCGGGGAATGGGGACCAGCTAAAATTTTGACTAAATCATGGGATTTCACCTACTCCATTGTGCATTTTCATAAATGAAGGCAGAGAGGACATTCCCAAGCATCAGTATTTAGTGCTTAAAAACGGACATTTTCTCCCTCGTTGTGTATGTTAATGACTTCGCTATGTAGAATAGAATCCACTGAAATTAATACCAAATAGTCGACATTTGCAAAACAAAAGTTCGTAGTCGCGGACTATGGCCAATAGTCGTGACTACCGACTATAGTCGTCTTAGTCGTGCAACCCTAAGTTAGGGTTGCAAGACATGGGTTTTAGTAGTCGACTAGTCGCACCCCAAATAGTCGCGAACTAGACTATTGGCGTCTATCAAAAGTCAAATTTTCGCGGCGTTTGAGCGTACTTCATTTGTTCGGACTACATGTTAAAACATTGCACACTCTTTAATCAGGTTCACGGTATGATGAAAAGGCGTTGTCGGGGACAGTGTACACACTTTTGACGAGTTGACAAAATAATAAAAAACACACTTAATGTTTTATGGAGCAACGATGTTCGCAAAATTTCGTGTTTTTCCGAGCAACAAAAATCAGCAAATCGCACTGAAATGTGAGAATAGCGTAATTACGCACTAAAGGGTCATGGTAGACAACCAATTCAATGTTACATAAGTGTAGATTAAATCAATCAATCGATCGTGTTGATGAAAATGTGGAAAAATTGTGTACTTAATCAATGATCCCAGCCTAAATTGCCTACTCAACCTCTCCTAAAACTATAGTAAAAGACCCCAAATATATTGCAAGAGTGTCACTGATACGAACAGAGGCAGCTCTTCGGGCAATTGTTAGTGCATTGTGGTCCTTTCCCGTTGAGTATTTACAATAAAGCAACTACCTACACCCCATTATTAAATGGATCAATCCAAACATTAGCAGTAAACAACAGTTTCATTCATATGTAATCGGAGGGGGGAGGGGGGGGGGTTCTGACATTTGCAAGTAAACAAGAATAAACAACGGTAATTATTAAGTCCAGATTATTTTATTAAAAAACATTTAAGAATAAAAAACCGAGATTTAAATCCAAAAAATCATTATGTGTTTTTTAATTACTAAAATAAGTCATTTAGAGAAAAAAAATGTACCAGGCAGGCAAATAGGCCGCCTGCATTTACTGGCATGCCCACATGGCCGGTGAAATTTGATACAAAAAGAAAGGCTAAATAGAAACAACGAATTAGTTAGAATCTTAAACTGGTATGCAAAATTTTGCGATATCAAAAAATGGACAGGTTGATGATAAAATTAGTGTGGTTATAGCTGAAAAGTCATAAAAGATCAGATTAGGTTTAAAACTGTGTATTACGTCTTGGGGGATTTCCCAGCTAGCCACACAATTCGACGATCAACCTCAGGGCGTTGCAGGGTTGAACCGGACGGCTTGGAGCAAATAATGCGGGGAATGGACCAGCTAAAATCTTGACTAATCATGGATTTCACATACTCCATTGTGCATATTTTCATAAATGATAGGGATACCATTCACAAGCGTCATTATTTAGTGCTTAAAAACGGACATTTTCTCCATCGTTTTCGTTTGTGTTATGTTTAATACTTCCGGATGTGTAGCTAGCAGCCACTGAAAATGAATACCAAATTAGTCGAATATGGCAAAACAAAAGTCGTAGTCGCGACTTTGGCCAATAGTTGCGACTACCGACTATAGTCAACTTAGTCGTGCAACCCTAATGCCGATTCAGAGGTTCGAAAAGCTTATTATGGTCCGATGGTCGGAAAATACCGATGCATCGGTTGGACAAACTAGTCTGCAAGTCTGTAAAGTGGGCTCTTTGGAAATGGCCATGCTTCATGCTGGGGTAACAGGGAAACGTATTCCATTGTGGTTTTGCATTAACTTCACCATTCATTAATGAGAACAGGGTTTAAAGAACATAATGTGGAGTTAGCTAAGCCGAACTACCTCCTGCCTTGTTCCCGCTTCTAAAGCTAGCAACGGGCCATCCCGGGTAACCGGGCTTACATTTTTTGTACACCCCCGCTATGTCCCGGCCCATGCTAGCCGGGCTTAGATTGTTTGTTCGTTGGGACAATTCCCCGTATTATTCTCCGGACCAATGGGGGCAGGGGACTGCTTAACTATTCTCTGTACCAATCCGGCTCGGTCCCGGATTCTATGCGACAAAAGGTCTAGCTATATAAAATCGTACTACATTTTGATCGCCGGAGTGTCAGAAACGAGCCGAAATTTCACCACATCGGAAGTTATGTTTGAGAAACAAACCTCGTTTAGTTGCGGTTGTTAAAAAAAATCCATAGTATTCCACGACATTATCCGCCACTAAACGTAGCAGAGTAATATGGCTTATTATATCGACGAAACAAAACAACACAGGCTCAGTGCACCAAGTGGATTTACACGCTTTATTCCGTCAGACTACCCCCTACAAATGTGTGAGAACGGAATAAAAGCGTGTATCCAATGGGTGCTTGAACTGAGCCGGTTCGTTTCGTGTTGTTTGAATAATAATAAGCCGAGTACTATCTAAAAACCCTGCATCATATCTGCCAAGGGAAACTTCAGCCAAACAACAAGATCATCATGGTGTTGTCGTTTTGTCGGCCTACTCTGTGATAGTGACCTGCTAAAATAAACTGAATTACTCTCTAAATGCAAAAGAATGAATTTCACTGTTTAGAGTGACTACAGGCCCACCTTAAAGAGTTTGAAATTTCACACCTTTTAAAGAATACATTTTTGGCTCAAAGTACTCTTTATGATAAAATGATATCATTTTAACATTTCAGTCCGGGTATCTAGTTGAATATTGACCCCCCCACTGAAATGTATTAATTTATAACCAATGCCAAGATAGGTAACTTTTGATAAACTTACACTTTAAATTAATGCAGTTATCTAGAGGGCGCGCTTTGAGTTTCAAATTTTACTTCTGATTTTCCACGAATTTATGTAACGTCCATGACGATTTATACTATTTTTTCCTGTAACACTACATAACTACCATTGCAATTGATTATAATCATATCTAGTAGCCAATGTGAGTACCAACGGTGAAAAAAAAATAATTGCAACTAATTAGAGAATAGGCTAATGAACGTCCATGGACCCGTACCGTCATGGAGTACACATTTAAACAACCCCGTAAATGGGTATTATGGGATGTTTGTTATGGTAATGATTTAAAATTCTGTTTTTGATGAATCTGTTCTAAAAGTTTTTCAGAAATTTTGATAATTAGGAATTCTAAAAATGACCATTTTAGGTTCAAAAAAAAAATTGGGCAACGAGGGCGCTTTTTACATATTTTTCGCAACTTTTTAAAATAAGCTACCTTCCAAAGGGTAAAAACTGGAAAGATAAGAGTAGTTTACCTGCTCAAGACGTTTCACCCTTCTATCACCTTTTAGTTTGTGATAGGCCTCTAAAGTTTAGATTTCTTGGAAATTATACTCCCATTGTACAGGGGAAAAGTGCATTGACCCTGTGCTTTTCAATGGGACATTATTTCCTAATTCACCTGCGCTCAACCGTAAATAAAATATTTTTCTACTGGTGCCGCTCTGCACCTAGCGTTTGTAACAAAAACATATATAAATGTACACTTATCATATGGGGAGCCACGGCTGCCTTCGACGGGCTGGCGTGCGGGGAAGACTACGGTGACAAGTGCCAAATAAAATAAAAGAAAGAAAAGTCACGTAACTGCATGATCACAGAAAATCCCAAAGTCATACCTCTGCATTTAGTCCCAATGTATAGCCATCCTACACCGACAAATCTTCATAAAAGACCACTAAGACCCTCACTCTGAATTTTATTGAGCAAAACGTCCAAAGCTAAGTCCGTAATCACACGTACACCACGGTAAATAATTGTACCCATCCGCAATTGCTTGGTTTCAGTCCAGTGTCCACTCCCATGGGAAACTAGCATAACAACAGTTACATCTTGCAATCCTGGTCCTGTTGATTCTGAGTAGAACTCTACAATAGGGCCTACTACTTACCCCTTCTGCAAAACATGGTGAACTATAATTATGTGGTATCAAAGCGAAACTCATTACATTACCATTTTAAAACAGACCACATGTAATCAAATGTAATTCCTGTGTGAACTATGAACGGGAGACAGAAAAAAATATAATTTTAGACGCGGTATAATACTAGATGGACACGAAAATACACTTGCGCCATAAAATACTTGCCCGAATCAAGGGTTAACCCTATCTTACTAACACTGCCTTGCTTACATTATCTTTTTGGACAAAAGTTAGAGTCTCCGAGCGAGAAGCCGTAGAACACTGTCAATGACTTAAAATTCATCACGCTCACTGCATTCCATTCATACATCCCGCCTATCTGCAATAACAACGCTTTTCAACCCCAGCTGGGCTTACCTGGCAATCAATAGAAAAGTGCAAATTATTTCCTAATCGCCTGCGCCTCAACCGTAAATAACATATTTTCTATTGCGCTCGGGCAAAACCCTAGCGTTGTTAACAAAATACATCTAAATATTACATTATCATAGGGGAGCACGGCTGCTTCGACGGCTGGCTCCCAGGCCACTGCTCACTTATATGCTCCCCACGTCAAAGATTTAAGTTTTTTTTATTGGGAAAGAACGGGCAGAGAAGGGTCTCAACCACTGAAAACAAATACTTGCAACATATACCGGACGAGGCCTAAACCTCATGAAATAAGTAACTGAGCTGAATTGAGGATGTGAAAATACTATATTCCGCTTTAAGCTAACCACAACGACAAATGTTATGATAACGGGTGTAGGATATACTTCGGACACTTAAAAGGGAAAAATTCCACCTGCCAGCTGAAATCGTAGCTCAAAGAAACATAAGTTGCCCAAAATTCTCAGGTACTGCTTGAAACAAGTCATGCCCAAAAATCAATACTATGCTAAAACATACTTTTATTACCTTGGTAGGGAATCATAACATGAGGTACGGCAATTCATAAAACAAGAGACCATCAGTCACTATTATCAGCGGAACTGGCAGCAGAAGAATATGCTATATAATCCACAGTGGTACATTTAGGTTCTAGCATACGAAATCCGTAAAATGAGTTAGAATACAATATCAATCCGATCTGTACAGAAATCTCCATAACACCTGCTTTCGTGTTATTGCCTTGAAAACAAATGTTGTAAATAAGTGACAAACATTGATGGCTCAAACAGTACTCATTAAAGGAAATTCAGAAACAAGACCCATACCTCGGTACCAATATAATTATGCTATGAAAATATAACTATATTAAAAACAAATTCAGGCCTCTCCTACAGGCATTAAACACAACTATCATAGCAAATAAAGGCCATACAAAAGATTCAACTT
>JAMKCH010073020.1:0-26981 GCA_023653785.1 Ophioderma brevispina | reverse complement strand
TTTTTACCTAGTAAAGTCGGTTTCTACATTCTACAAATTTCCAACTGCATCTACTAATCATGGACAGGCTATGTTTGTTGGATAAATTCCAACAATTGAACAAACAACAAAACGTCTGATGTTGAAATCTTTACATTCAATAACAAGTAACGCGGCCATTTCAGATGATCTCACCCATGGATAGGGCAATCATGAAGGTGATTGGTCTTAATTTGACCAGAGATGAGGTCCTCGGTAACAGCCAAACAAGTAATTATGAATCAAGCGCAAAGTCCCATCAAGAACACTATCCAAATAGCAAAAGTTCCAAAGCGTAATCGTAAAATTATTCACAAAGTATCCATCTCGGATCATTTATTTTGGCATTTGTGGTAAACCAATGTCAACCGATCCGTTTTCGTACTAAAACATTTCTTAAATCTGGCATAGTATGGTCTTTATTACTTCTTATAGGGTTTGAAATACTGCAATAGGTTAATCAGATATGAACCAGCTCTCAGACTCTTACTGTTGCTTTCTCATTAGTAAATTTCATTCGCGGTACCTCTAGTAAACAGTACATTGATCTCAGTCTAATAAACAAAGGCGTGAGAATTGATCTTGATGAGGCCGTAGAGAAGCTATGATAGAATATATGTCAATTTTTCCTATAATTACCCTTACAGCCTACAAGAACTCGTCGGAGTTATGTACGAGCCTGGAGAGAACGATATGCCTGCGATCTCAAGGACTCTTAGCTGTAAGAATCGAGTGTCAGACCGATAGCAACGTCTAATAAGAATGGATCTAATAAACATATTCTACATTTTGACATGTGTAGAGGTAATATCATTACCCAAAGAGACCGCAATAATTATATAACGTGGCGTATACTAGTATTATACGCACGTTAAAGTAATGTCCCGTGATTTTGTTTCTTAAAAGAAAGATCAGGCCTAAACAATTCGATACTTTAAAGTCTCAAAGCATTATTTCACAAAACAGTCTGACGAAAATCTACTCTTACCTGCACGGCGGGCTAATTGAGATCGTGCTCCTCGATTTTAATTGCAAAATCGTTTATTTAAAATGTAGCTCATTTGCAGATAAGCATTTGACGAGTTGTTGATTTACGGCGCCGTTCCCATAGAATTGCCCTCAGCCGAGAGACATTCGCTCACGACATTCGCTCGCCAATGTTCGCTTCCAAGAAACCCATGGCCAAGCAGCCTCGTACAAACATACATGATATGTATTGGCCTACAGCATTATCATAACGTATATAGCACATCATTGCGCATCACTCTGAAATATAAGCCTAATATGAATCAAAAGAAACTTGATTTTTTTTTTCCGCCTATCATTAGTCTCCGAAGTCGAATTATAAAGCAGAACAAAATAAAGTCCAAGGATTTATAGAGAGAATAATGTTTCGAAAAGTCTACATATACTGTTTGCTTAACACATTAACAAGCTTTAACATGAACAGTGTGATCGAAGGAGGGGGGAGGAGGGTAAGGAAACCGGGAAGTGTGGAAGCCAATATTCGTTTTTCACATGATATTTACTAAACGTAACTTAAAATTTAATTAAAAAATAAACAGGGCCGTGGCCGTTTTGCAGTGTTTTAGGTGTTAGCAAATAAGGGAAATTACGGGTGTTCCTGTGGCGTGTGCGCTGATTGTGCATACAAGGAAAATTGTTTAATTATATATACACCGTAGTCCTATTTTGTATTAAAAAAGTATAGGCCTTTGTGTAGCCGTTACTTTTTTACGTTAAAGAGTGGTATTCACTGGCGGTGTTTAATAATGTACGGCCTCCCCTGACAAAACCTAGTAATAACAAAAACATGGTTAAATTGAACAAGTCGCAAGGGCGGGAGGGAGGGAGTCTCTCTATTAAGAAGCACTCTCCCTCTTCATTTTCCTTACTATCCCTTAACTCCACCCCTCCTGGTACTTGAGAAAGTGTCCAGTCGTGTGAAATCGATAATCAATTTTGTCGCACAAAAGAAAACGGGGGCAGGTAATTACCTCGGTACTGGAATTAAAACAGTGATGGAGGGTCGGAGAGAGGTTCGCTCACTTCTCAGTGAAAAGAGCAGGTAGGAAAAAAATCTTATCATAGAGAGGTTCGCCTCTAACTGCAAGTGAAGTTTCTCTCCCGAGCGAATATGTGTGAGCGAATGTCTCTCGGCTGACTGAGAGAATTCTATGGGAACGGCGCCTTATATTTTTGACAAAAGGGTCATTTTGAAGATTAATTCTTGTATTCAAGACATAATCCTATATTTCTTCAAGAGAATACATAGGATAGGGTTTCATGTCCAAGTCGGTATGATAAAATATTAAGTATACAGGGTGATCAATGTTTTATACAGGGTGATCCATGTATTATAACGGGTCAATAGGCACAATATTTATAGTTAGCCCTGTATTTACATTTGAGCAAAGATGACAAACCTCTATGTAACTTAACAGGGTACAAGGGGCTTTATTAATTGCTCTAAGTGAAATTTGTATTCCCATAGCTACTAAACATGGTTGACATTACAAACTTAATACTAAAAACGCCAAAAATCCACGTATCGGCGGTATTAAGAGCACATGATGTCTTCAAAGGGTCTTGAACCTAAGTACAAGTGTATTCTTTCATGAATCATATCTATTACTATAAACAAACTTTGACAATCATTCTTTATTGTATACTACATGTATACCACCTTTCTTGTTGGACTTCATAAAATGTCTCCAAACTCATGTGACTCCATACAGGTTCCCACCCAAACTGCCACAATTTTGATTGAAAGATGACGTTGGTCATGAAATTAAATTTTAAGCTTCATCAAGGCTAATTGCCCTTTTCTCTAGATACAATACCCCTGTGTGATTAAAAGAGATTAAAAGAATTAAAATTTATTTATTTTTCAATGTGTTGGTTTCTTTTGGTTTTTTGGGGTATATTTTAGCACAGAACATCCGAACCTTCCCAAAAGTTATCAAAATTTGGAAACCTAATTAACATCTAATTCACTAATGATTAATTACATTTAATGGAACCTTAGTTTTGTATCAATAGTTCGTCTAATCATTAGGACAGTGTTGTGCCATTTTGAGCCCCACAAGTGTGTTCAACTTCGTCTACTTAGTTAAATGTATATGCCGAAACCCATTTTCACCCTTTTGTGGGTAATGTTAGGCTGCTCCCCCACCACCGCCGGCGCCTCCACCCCGGCCCCCCCCTCGCCGCCGGCTCCCCAGTTACCCTACCTGAAGTTTTTTCGACCGTAAATCTCATAATACTAATCCAAAGGGCCTGAAAAATGGTTTTATTTATTTAAGAGTAGGCTTCTAATCAATAACTAGACATCATTCTTTGAACGGATCAAAGTAGTTTAAGAATTAAATGAATAAACGTGAAAAAAAGTTGAGTGTAACAGATCCCCCCCCCCCCCCCAGGGTAGTGTATACCCAGTTCATTACATACGACATAATAGTCGCTAGCAAAAAGGTCGTGTATTTGGTAACCCTCAAATGTTGGTATTTTTTTTTTTTTTTTAAATGCGTTTTTTTTATTGTTTAATGTTATTCGTTAGGGTGGCTCCCGCTCGATAATAGTCCTGCTTTAGCTTCGCTCGTACGCGTACGTATAAATCTTAAAACAATAAAGTTAACTGTCCCCACAATTTAACTTTAGGCCACAAATACCGCCGCGTACCTTTGATCATGTGTTTCTTTGCTGTCTCTTTTGCACAGTATCATGGTATAACTGGTGGGCATGCTGGCGTATATTGCCGCGGAAGTTGTTGGTTTCTCTGAAAATGTGCTGTTTTTGCCGGCCATGTTTTGTCGTATTGAAAATGTGCGTAGACTATATAATTAACTCTCTGCCAATTCCCTTTTCGGTTCGTCAAAACTACCCCGTATTCCCCCGCCAGACAGACCCATGCACGCACACGGGATTACCTTATATTGAGTCATTTTACACCTTATATGTGGATTAATTTACGATGCTGACCAGTGCCGTGAGATGAGTAGGAACCCCTGCCCAGATTTCGATTAATCAAAGCACTTTAAGGGATTTTTTGGCTATTGTGGTCTATTAAGACACTACTTACTTACGGATTCAATCGAAAAGTTCAAAATATTTTGGAAAATAAAAAAAAAAAAAAAAATTGCAGTAATGCATATCCTTAAAGGTGCTCATTTCTTGATTCTTACACCTTCTGTTTTATTCATTATTCAGCTAATATCTTTGAGAAACGTTTATTCATCAAAGTGTTGAGTGATCCGATCGGGCGGTTTTGAGTTATGAGAATTGCTCGTTTCCCACGGCCCATGGGCTGGGGTTTCTTGTAATTGTCTTTCTTGTTTGTCCGTTTACGAATCAAAATTGCTAATTTTTTACATCTATACAACCGAAGTTGCCGGACGATTAGGTAAGCGTGGATTACTAAGGCTGACCGGTTTTCAGATGAATATCACAATCCTTCAACGTTGTTTTAGGTAAGTCGGGGGACGATGCTGTGGATCACGAACTGCACCTTAAAGGTGGAGGATATCTGTAGAATCTCATAAGTATACTTTTTCCAACTGAAGACCTGACAGAAAGGAAGAAAACGGCATTGTTCAAAGATCTGAATCACCATTCAGTTTACGTGTTTTAGTAGTGTCCGTACGGACAGTACATGACTAATATTTCCGCTTTCGTCCTAGTTGCTTCTGCCTTATCATTTGCGGATATGTTAGGGTACCCGTATGCAGACCTTCAAAAATCTATTTTTGCTGACATTTTGCGATTGTCTGATTCAACAAATCACTGATCTTATTTTCTGTCTGTATCCATGGTGATTAATGATCACCATTTTCCCGAGCAACGTTTTCAGTGTTGGGAAACCCACTGGTGTCTCCTTTCAATAAGGTTTAACCTTAAATACTTCTTCTCTCTTCTTGCGTTGAGGCAGCGCTGAATATGTTGCAAGCGTTGGAGCCAACTCACTGTTGATTGGTTGGGGTTTGATAATCTGTGCTGGTTCCACCGGTGGATAAGGCCAGGGCACTCCTTGAGAATGTGATCCGCACTCTGTGATAGAGAGCCACCTTGGCAGGCTGGCGATAGCCGCAGCCCCTCGTTGCATATTGGTGTTGAAACGACTGACTCCTTTGCGAATCCGGTTTTAAGGTGACCCATTCTTGCGTGGGAGATTGCTGCCATGTGGTAGTTCTGTCTTAGGGAAGAGAAGTTTGATCTGGACTTGGGCTCTCTAGCCAGGCCAGTATTCCATGTCCTGTAAGATGCTGAAAAGGGATGGAGCTGGAGAGTTTAGCGCGGGTCGACGAAAAGTCGGCCGAGATCGCAGTCCTGTCTACCGAGTTGGTGTGTTCTTTGACTGTTTATGCATCAGGTGCTTGTTAGTCTATCAGGGCCCTTATCACTAGTTTAAGTAATGCGTGGTGGTGTTCCCTCCCTCTCCGAAGTCTGCAGGTCAATTCCTAAACACTGGTAGGAATTTAGATGGAGTAGACGGAGGCAACCATCGGGTATGGGTTCTCAAGGTCTCGTTGGAGTACTTTGTCCAGCTGTCTTCTTTGTGTGAAGCTGTTGCACCATCTGGGGCGGCATATTCAGCCGCTCCTGTAGACATAGCCAATCATGGTGCGTAGGGTCGTTTGGGCTGGCACCCCTTAGAAATCCAGGCAAGTGGCACAGGAGGTTATTCCTCGAAGATACCTGGGGCGCATACGGACTCGAGGTGCGGCCGTGTAAGTAAGCCTGCCGGTCCAAGCTTCAACTCCCAAGTAGGTTGGTAGGAATTATGGCAGAGGCCTCCATGAGTTGATTTGAAAGCCGGCATGAGCCTCTTTGGTGTTTGAGAGGTGAAAGGCATAGCGTTGTTCGTGGCTTCGGCTCAGCTTCAGTCTCCAGTTCTTTGAGATATGGCTGCAAGTAGGCATGTCTGTGTAATGTGCTTTCTACTTCTGTCCATTGCTGTGCCGAGTGGAGGAGGGCAAGATCGTCGCGTCCATATTGTCTAGATGTGGTTTGAGGAAAATCGCTGACTACAAGTTGACCATAGGAGCCTACAGATCTCTTGTTGTACTCCATTCTCAGAATACGCAGACGACTACTTCTGCTGCCCATCACTGGCTTGAGAATAAAGCGACGGTTTGCAATCATGTTACTATGAATTGTACAAGGGATGGTCCTGAGAAGCATTGAGTGTCAGGCCCTGGTGCCACACGGTTTCGTATGCTGCAGTAAGGTCCACCAAAGATGACGGCCTGCCTTACGGCTCTTTTCAAAGCTTTCCTCAATAATCATTTTGCGAGTTTTAAATTCTGGTGGACAGTGCTCCGCCACGCCGAATCCTGCTGTTTTTCATGCAGATGGGTATCGTCGACGGGCTCTCAGCCGGCCCAGGATCACATCCTCTCAAGGGATTTTAAGGAGACCCAAGCAGTGTGATATCGGGCGGTTAGTTCTTATGGTTGTCGACAGGCTTGTTTGGTGGTTTGGGAGTGCGATGATGGTAGCTCTCCTCCAGATCATGGGTAAGACTGGTTGGTAACGGCAACATGTTGTATAAAACTCCTGGAGCCCCATCTAGACATCGTGGGCCGCATTGCATCAGGACTCTGCTGGTATGTTATCAGGGCCTGGGCCCTGTCCCACTCTTTAGTTGCTGATAGCAGAGGTAAGCCCATCCAGTGCGAAGGATGTTGAAGTGACCCTTCCGCCGGGGCTCGACGAAGTTTGGTGTATCTTTTTTGACAGAGCGAGTGTGATTGCTATCAATTTTCTGAAACTACCATTGCGAGGAGTTGCTCAGCATTGAGTTTGGCAGTCCCTGGACCTATTCCGAGGTTTGGAATATATATATAATATATATATCATCTATATCTATATATATATCGATATAATATTCTAAGAATATATCTATACTCTCGATATATCCTTATCTCTTCTCTCTCTCCATATATCTCTCGAATCCCCATATCTATATCCCTCCCTCCGCTCTCTCGCTCCCTGTCTCGTCTATCTCTCTCGTCTTCTCTTCTCCCTCGCCTCTCTCCCCCCTCTGGCTTCCCCCTCTCGGGGTTCGGCTTTCGCGTGCTCCCCGTCCCTTCCATCCGGAGCTTGAATAATCACATTCTCGAATTGTTCCGAAAAACTTTCCTAACAAAGCAGCTCTGCATTTATTTGCTTTGACATTAATTGAATTTTTTATCCGTCTAATGACGGAGAAATTACTACATGATGCATTAACTTTGCTTCCAAGTTCAACGGAAATATCACTCACCAAAACTCTAAAGGAGAATATATTCACGCAAAACAACACGCTCTTAACCCAATGAACCATTGTGGCAAGAAGAACAACAACCCTCTTCGACATAACCAGGTTCTTTTCGATGATCGGAATCTTGCGAAATTATTTGTGGTTTTATTCTCCGTTCCAACGAAACCCCACTTCGGCAACTCGATTGGACTCTATAGAGATGACGGTTAGCAGATTCACGAACCACCCCAACCGCAATTCCATCGAACGCATAAAGAAGAAAAATAATGTCCATGTATTCAAGAAAAGAAAGCAATGGACTGCGAATCACTATATAGTAAACAAAAAGATTGTCGACTTTCTCGATATAACACTCGACCTCAAAGGTACATCCAACCATTCCTCAAGGCAGCAACAGACACCTCTCTACTCTACGTAAGTTTGAGAGCAACCATCGCCGGCGTGATCGGACAATCCCCAAAGGAATCAAACCACAGACTCGCTAACTTTTCATCAAGCAACACGAGTGTGATGAAACCAACAGACATATACCAAGAAGCACTGTACAAATAGCGGCCATACCCAAGCTCGAAATTCTCACAGAAGAAAGAGAAACCGCAACGCAAGCAGAACTAGAAATAGACAAGTCACGTGTTACAACCACCACTGTTTGATCTCTCAGTAAAAAACAACGTCGGAGCGCAGTTTCTTACAATCGTGGCGAAACTTCCCCCAAGGACACATATTACTGAATCTTTTACAGAAACACACTAAAGATTTCCTACAGCTGCATGCCGCACATCAAAACTGTCATCGACACCACAGAACAAGAAATCATTAAATCCCAAACCACCGGAAACAACGAGACCAAACCTTGCAACTGCAAGCAAAAAGAGAGTGCCCACTAAATGGGAAGTGCCGGTCGACAACATTATATACCGAGCATTGTAAAACCCACGACAAAGACTAAACATACGTGGGACTTACAGAAAACGGAATTCAAAACAGACTAGCAAACCACAACCAATCCTTCCGTAAAGGCAAAGTAACAGGACAATCATACGGAACTCTCCAAGTACGTCTGGAATTACAGGAAAGAAAGTCAAGTTTTCGATTAACTGGCGAACTTAACCCTGCCGATGGGCATAACTCAAGAACGAAGCAAAGATCAACCTGTGCAACATTGAAAATTTTTCATTATCCTGGACCGACCATCTAATTGATCATTAAACAAGCGATCTGAACTGATCAGCACATGCCGATCACGCGTCAAAGCCCAAACTAAAAGACGTAACGTAAGCCGCGCATGATGAACCACAAGCGTGCGTAACCACATAAAATACGCACATACAATGCGCATGTCTGTAAGCGAAGCTTCCGCCATGTTTTTTTTGTTTATGTCCAATCGACTTTACGTACTCCCCGAAGAGAGAGGTTTACCTCTCACCTCCTAAACAAATTTGTCGAGTTTGAAAATCAATGGAACTATAAATAATATCCAGTGGAATTATTATTATTATTAAATATATATAATATATATACTATCCTATATATATATTAGAGGAAGGGGCCATTCTTCGTCACGTTTGTGACCTCAACAAATGGTAAATTTTGATTTTCACCCAATGCTGTTTTGCCGATAGTATAACCACTCTGTTATTACTTTATGTGATGAAGACCTTGAATCAATCCTAACCAAGGGGGCAAAAGACAGCCGCGGTCGACGTGTGCGACCTCAGACAAAAAGGGGTTTTAGAATCAACTTCACAGCAAAATTTCTGTGATTATTTAAGTAGCTCACATTCTTATATTTATTTTAAAAGCCGTTGGTCACTTTTGTCATAACAACAATTGTTTGAATTAAAAGTAACAAGCTAACTTTACTTGGTACTTAAACAAATTTAATCACCAAGTCCGTCACGTTGGTTTGAATTGGGTTAAGTTTGTGAATCCCATTGACTTTAACCCAAAATTGGTGACCATTGTTAATAGTGGCACCAAAAATGAATTTGTAATAAAATCTTGTTATTTCCATATTCTCACCTATTTTCGACAACACTTTTCATGTTTATGTCATTAGAGCAATGCACTCCTATATGGCGATTTCCTGTGTTGAACCTAGTGCACGTCTGCTACATTTGGTAACGTCACTCCAAACTAAACTCCCTCAAAAGACACAAATGGAAATCATTTTAAAAAAAAAAAAAAATAAACTTAAACTATCCTTTATTAAAATTAATTGTTTGTAAATTCTTGTTTACACGATCATATTCATATTTTCAAAAACTGATAAATAAAAAGATAATACTATACTCTAGACAATTCTTCACTATGACCATAAATTTAGTCATCAAATACTAAAATGGTGAGTGCCAGTCAAGTGTGTGACATAATTAGCACATCAATAACTTTTTGAAAGGAGAAATATCTAAACCATTAATTTTTGTAGAACAGAAGGTAAGTATAAACTGGCTTTTGTACATGAAAATATGAACATTCTAGACTGGTTTTCCTATAATAAAAATTTCTTTGGTCTTTTTTGTTCACGTGTGTGACATATGCCAAAGTCATTAACATTCTTTGTTAATTAGCTTGTCTATTCCTATAAGAAGTGGTTTTTTTTTTTCACAACTTTTGAAATTGAAGTCCACGTAATACTAGCGCATTATTTCAACAGAAATGAATAGTTTTATCATTATAAAAAAAACTAAAGAACAGCAAATGATGTAATAATCTCACTTTTTTATCCCCAAATATTAAACAATCATTATGCAAATAGAGTGGTTTGAGTTGCCATCTTGTTTAAACCATCATATCATGCGGAAACTTGGAAGAATGGTAACATGATCATGTAACAGCATTTGTCAATACACCAGTACTAAAACTTCACCTTCATTTTTTTTACAAAAGGTTTACGTTTTTGAAGAGGCCCATATATTATACAAACATAGCACCTTCGGTTGTCATATGGTATGTATTTCACGATGCCCTGCCCGGAAGTTCTTTTGCTGTTGTGTTAATTACAAAAAATCTGAAGTATCAAATATAAATGCACCTCTGGTGTCATATTGTGTTTGCGATTCACGATGGCGGCCAGGCCTAGAGGGGAACCACTGCCCCAAAATTATGTTTGCTATTGTTTTTATTAGATGTGTAAAATATTTCAGAACGCCATTTGTGTGTTCATCGAACACAACCTCAGGTGTCTTGTGGTATTAGTTAACGATGCTTGCCATTGTTTGAGGGAGAACCTCTGCCAAATTTTCGATTAACCCAAAGCACTAAGGACTAAGGATTTTTTTTTTTTGGGGGGGGAGATTGTGATTATAATTATCAGCATCATCACATCCATCGGCAGCGGAGCAGGGCGACCACAAATTTCTCCAGCACTAGTACGAGCATCATCAGCGAGTCCGGCTCTGATCTTCTTGTATTATCCTTCATAGTCCCCAGTCATCGTTGTACATAGTAAGGTATGAGTATGCTTCTCGACCAGGTTTCTCTTTTGCCAATAGTTTGGACATAATACAGAGGCATATTTCCTGGCAAGGCTTCGTCTTAGACATCCTAAGGTTGTGACCAAGAATTCCAGTGGGCATTGTCTAACCTGACGCTCAGAGGTACTGGTCAGTCATGGAATAGATTCTGGTGTAAGGCCATGGTCATGCGCTTTATATTCAGCATCACTCACTGCTGCATGACGAAGCGAATGCGGTCATTTTATTTTTCCAAATCAAAATTAGAGGGGACGCGAGGCGACCATACAATCCATGGGCCTATCTGGAAAAAACCTGAACCCAAGTTCAAGGTCAAGATGGCACACCCTCATTCAGCACCACCCAACTTTTCTAAGCAGAGTTACTTTCTCTCTCTCTCCTTATCAATGCTAATGTTCCAATCAATCCTACCTACCACAACCACCTGCTCAAGATTTCAACCAATCCAGATTATCCACCTACGCCAAGGAGACCTTACATGCTATAATACACTCAAATGAAAACCCACAAGGCAGCAAACTTGACTGTGCTATGTGGTCAGAAGCTCTGCAATATGGCGGTGAATCAATGGTTGACATTGTCCATGGGCGTCTGTGTAGAAGTGTAAACACAAATCTCACACTACTAAACCAATGACCCATCAGTGTTATTGTCCCTTTACCAAAGAAGGGTGACTTGAGTCTTATGACAAATATTAGGGGGAATACTCCCCTCTTTCCTTAGCAGATAAATATAAAACAGAATATAATAAAAAAAGTTAAAAACAGAAAAAGTTTAAAAATTCCATTTGAAAAAAAATCCAGCCGGCTGTGTCGGAAAGAAGTTGTGCTCAGGAAATTAACATTTGAGGAAGACTCCTAGCCGGCTTTTAGAAGAGACTACCAGCTTCCCCTTGTTGCACCTCATTGACTTCAAGAAAGCCTTCGGTCCCTCAACAGGACGGTTGTCATCCAGTTTTTCGCCATATGTAATTCCAGAAGCCATAGTAATGGCTGCGTGACCAGATTTTTTTCAGGGGTGTGTGGGGCCAAGGGGGGGGGGGGGGACATGTATTTCAGGGGGGGAATGGCAAAGATTAATTAAATTGTTAGTATTCGTATATGGCCTATGTAAAATCAATAATTGGTCAGGGGGGGCAGCGGGGGGGCAAGATTACCCACGGGGGGGGGGGGGGGGGGGGGGAGGCAGCTGCCCCCTGGGGTAGCACTTATAATGGACAAAAAGAATAGTTAAGGTGGATGGAGGCATATCATGACCCGATTTGAGTCACCAGGGGCGCGGGGGTGTTTTGGACCCTTTCTATTTGTTGTATGGTCGACTACCTCAACCCCGACTCGAGTTGTAACTTCTCCTGCCGATAAGCGACATCCAGCCAAGTTTAAACGATCGTATTCGCGGGGATGATAGTCGCCTTGTTTGAATCCCCACTATTTCCCAGGCGCAGACACAGTTGAACCCGGAAGATGATAGCAGCAGACTTCGGTCTGTTATAAGTGCACCAAAGACAGAGTATGTGACGGTAAATTGCAAACCCCAGCCTGCCCTCTGAGTTATGGAGAGCCATTAAACACAGTACGCTTTCAAATACCTCGGTTCAATTGTATTCATCTAGTTTAAGTGACTTTAAAAGACGAAAGTCACTTGTTGGTTAGCATTTTGGAGGTTAGAACACCCCTGGAGGGCTCAGGTATTAAAGTGTGCAACACATTGCGTCGCTTAATTCTACTTTATGGTTGTGAATCATGAGTGAATATCCCAGGACATAGCTCGATTAACTATTGATAGTTGTGTTTACCCAATGGTGAGGATGAAGATGAGGCCCATTTCCGAGCAAACATTTCTGGGGTTGCTTAGTATCCTGTCTTTGTGATTGGAATATTTGAGTCTGGAGGTACTTTGAGGAAACAGATTCCTAAAGGAAAGTACAAAAACTTATTCGACATGGCAAAAGAAAGAAAACCAGATTCACACGGTGTGCTATATAAGAAATGTGTTTAAGCTTGGAAAACTGAGATTTGCGATATATAGCTAGGGATTTCCAGGGTAAGTACGATGTCATTGTGTGACTTAACATGCAGTATTAGTTATCTCGCCAACGAGTGATTTTAATGTTGTTACAAACAGTCCATAATCAGTCTTGTCTGAAAGAAGGCATCGCGTTCCTACAAGCATTACATAAAATTTACAGTGTTTAATTTCAATCTTTGCCTAGTGAGTGATTTATATTATCTAGCCTAAGGGAGGTAAATTAACAAAGTATGGTGGAAAATAAAAACGCTTGCGTCATTTACAACCCACACGAGCTTATGCGCAGAAATTTGCTGGGTCATTACTCACATGAGTAGTATCCAGTATCTTGCCCATGTATAACCCACTGTTGCATATGTCAAATAACACTCCTGAATGGTGAACAGACTCCTATTGAATAAATGAATCAAAGGACTCATTTGGTTCAACAATCGAGTCATTTGACTTCATCAGATTGTGTTAAGTGGCTATGTCAGACGAGGCACTACTCGTGACATATAGGCACAAATTGCCCAAATTTGTTTCCATCCATTTAGATTAGTACACAAGCTACTATCCACTCAATTCCAAATATTAAGGATACCAAACCTGAATTTATTAATTAATGTTCTAATTTAAAACCCTATTCGATGTTAAAGGGGGAGGACGATTTTTTAAGGATATGAAGTTTCTTCTTGATAGATGGCTTTCACCCAAAAAACCCCACCTGTAATAAAGTTTTTCGCGCCGTATTCAATGCGTTTTCAGGTGCGAGCAGACAACGTTAATTTCGTAAGCCCATAGAGTACTGTGTAAAATGTAATATTGGTCGAACGAAGTGGGTGGACATTTTCGTTTGTAAATTCCAAACCAAACATCCTTTGGCCCTAAGAGTTCACCCAGGGGTGAAATGAGGAGAAATAATAGGGTTTAGCTTTCTTCTCTGATACCAAAATGCTTGACCAATTCCGGAAAATTGGGCTTCTGGGACGAGGCTAGTAAGTGATAGGGCCTGGGACCTTTAAATAAATATGATCATGTGAAAATATACTGAGAATGGGACTACGTTAGAATATGTTGCAAGAAAAAGATGATGTTTTTAACCCGTGTTCTGACAATTTGTATTCGAATGACGCCATGAAGATAAATTTACAACCCTTGGGCAACCAAGGTTTCACCAAAACCAAGGGAAACCCGTGCGCTGAGAATTACAAGGTTTTTTTTCAAACTGACATTTTACAATGTTGGAGATGTGACAGAGTCATATGCAGTGTGTCTTCTGTCGACGGTCCGCGACCTTTTGCCCCACCACAAATTTGCATGGTGAATGAATTCCATTCATAAGTTTGGTGGCATGTAAATGATTCCCATTTAACGGGCACATCCAATCATGATCAATGACATGCCTATGGAGGAGCGATTACCCACACACTGTTTGCATGAACATTGGCGAGAAAGCCTGTTTTTACACAGTGGCAAGCCTTGTGAGAAATGGTCGTTTTGGATCTTTTTCACACGGATGTCACCAAATTACACCAACCGTATATCGGAAAATAGATTATCTTGGTTCTCAGCTTTCATGACTTTTAGTTGTCTGTTTAATTATTTTTAATGCATTATATGTCCAGAGCTACACTCTTCAGGAATCCACGAATGAAGTTCCTCCAGGACCATTTTTTTTTTGTTTTTATTTGGTTACTAAATAAATTCACTGATGTCGAAATGTGAACTGGCCACGCCCCTTTTGGGAGTCACGCCCTTTTTGAGCAAAATACTACTGACTGTATCTAAGAACCGTGGACTAGAAGGTTTGAGAGGACACTCAAAATTGTGCGGAATGGCCACATTAGGGGGTCAGTATAATTACATGTTATATTCATAAAGTCAAAGGTTTTAAGATAATGGTCAGAAACGGGATTTATATATCGCGCCTTACATTATGAATGAATCCTAGGTTCGTGCCAAACAGAAAAGGGAGTTCCCCATAGACCTTGGATTTCTCTCTCTTGGGTAATGTTAGGGCTAACTAGGGTAGGGCACAATCAGTACTCATATGCCTTTCCGTTCTATAGTGTGGTTGGTGTGTATTCCCGTAGGATTTGTCATGCTAAAATTGATTGTATTGCTGTGTTTGGGTGTGCAGTAGGGCCAAACTGTTCAGAAAATGGATGGGGATGCAAATTTTCGGATGATGCCCCCTCTGGCCAGGGGGGGGAAATGTAGTACAGGGAAAAATTTAAAATCAAGTCAAATTGTGTTTTAATGGATACTATGCGTGCCTCTCCTCATAAAAGCGGTTAAAATAGTAGATATTACCTAGGTTCACCTTTAGTTAACGCGGTATAGCCCCATAATGGTTCAAGGTCCCTGGTGGGTAACTGTTCGATGTTGTTGAAAGTGGGTTGTCAAATGATTCCCTGTGTCATACTGAAACAGAAACAGCATTTAAGTTGTGGTGTATCACCAATTGCGGACATCCAGGGACACTTTGGTGACCCCCATAGACCTGGCCATGTAGACCCTTGCTACAATTTGCTATGTAAGGTAGCCAAACCAAAATGTCACACACTGTAAAATAATAATTTTGGGAGATGTGAGACAATACAAACAACTTATCCCATTTCAACAAAAATCTGAGGCATTGGTAAATGTGACCCCAGGATTGACCTTGAACCATTATGGGCTATAGCGCTTTAACTAAGGTCGGAAACCAGGCAAATATATAACTTTTTCTAATCCGTATACGGAGACGAACATGTCAATTGTACATTAAAACACAATTTGACTCGGATGTCTAAATTTTTCCATATAGTAGTACGTTTTATCCCTTGAGGGACGGGGGCCACAGTCCCGAAAATTTGCACCCCCATTTTCTGGACTTGTCTGGTCCTTATTGATGAAAAACAGCAGAAAATAAACTTTAGCACCAAAAAATCCTACGGGAAACTGTTTCAGTGACATACCAACCCACACATCAGCAATGGCAGCCGTAAAACAGTTTGTGACCTTGAACAAAAATTGGGTATAGTGACAATGTGCATTTTAAGTGCTGTGTTCTACAGTGTATTTGCTCCAAAAACTCAATCATATATAGCTAGTTATGACGTGTATTGCACAGAACTATTGACCATTCTGGATTTCAAATGGGATATAATCAGCATTTTAATGTTCCTCCTTCCGTTTTCTTGGAATGGGGTTCACAAATGGCCCATCGTAAAGTGGAAAGATATTTTTTATCTTTCATAGGGACCTATAGCAGAGGTGTTGTTAATGCGGCTGAAGGGTCTTTAAATGATCTAAAATCACTAACTGCATGCCTGTGACCAGAAAAAACAGACAAAAATTCAAAGGTTGGCCTGCCCCTCTCCTCACCCCCACCAGTGGTTCCGCATGAAGAAAGTTCGTTAAAATTACCCCAAAATGGAAAATTGAGAGGACAGCCATGTATATAGTCGGGATAGCAACTTATTGCCTCTTTCAATATATCAGACTTATTGAAAAGGTTTTGAATTTGAGATGTATTCACATTTGAAATTTTTAATAAAGATTATCAAAGGCCACATTTGTACCGTACCGGTAGCTGTACCCGTACCATGCGGCCCGTAGTGCGCAGTGGCGTAGCCTGACCGTCGGGGGGGGGGGGGGCGAATCAAGAGATTTCCGATTTTGTAACATGAGGGATGATTAAGGTACGAAAGGGTGGGGTCCTAGGGGCAGCACTCCCAGAAGGTCCTGGGGTTTTTGCCAGTTTAGAGTACTAAAAATTTAGTGTTTCAGAGCACAAATTTCCCCGTTTTCCTTCTTTTCCGTCTTCCCCCTTCCTTTCTATCTTCCCACATCTCTTGATCCTTTGCCCATCTCTTCGTCCCTATTTCTCTTATATCTCTCTTCTTCCCCGTTTTTTTTTTTTCTTTTCTTTTTCTCTTCTTTTTCCCTTCCAGTTGTTCCCCTTCTCGATTTATGTATGTGGTGTGTGTGTGGGGGGGGGGGGGGTTTGCTCCTCTCCATGGCTAAGTGCGGCTGTTCGAACAATTGGGTAATTTTAGAGACTTTTTCATTGAGCCACAAAAGAGGCCAAAGTTAAGGGGGCATTGAAATGGTGTACCTGGAAACGGCAATGAAAAATACACGGTAGCAGTCGGCTATTCCACCACCGCGGTCTCCTCCGTCCGTGCGTTTGATTCAGGTTATTTTAGCCGACTTTTTATGCTACCAGCATACCGGGGGGGGGGGGAAGGAAGGGAATCCTCATTTTTGCCTGTTTCATGGTCACAAGCTTGCTGTTAGTGCTTTTAGATCAATTAAGACCCTTCCGTGCATGTAACTTTGCTTGTGAAGGGACTTTGCTAACATTACTTAAGTCCTATACAATGGAAAACAATTTACCACGCCACGATGGGCCATTTGAACCCCCCCCATGCAAACGATAGGAGTAAGTAAAATTCAAGATGCTGATTATATCCCAGTTGAATCCAAAATGGTCCTTAGCTCTGGTACAAACGTCTCTTAATGATCGAATTTGTGCGAGCACATACACTGTTAATACAGCACTGCAAAAGCACGGTTTTCCATCTAATATGACCCAATTTTGATAAAAGTCACACAATTGACGGGCTGCCATTGGAGAACGGAAAGGAAAATGAATTTTCTTTCTGTGACCTTCCCTTAGCTACCCCAAAACTATCCCTGATGAGAGTTAGAGCAAATCCAAGTTGTATGGGAATCCCTTCCTATTTTGGATGAAACTGACGATTTCATTCATACTGTATATTGGAGCAATATGGGGAAATCAGTTTTTGCCATATCTTAAACAACCTTTGACTTTTGGAGATAAAAATCTACAGGGTCCTCTAAAATCCTAGATTCAACGGTTCTGTAGATACAGTCAGTAGCTTTTCGCTCAAAAAGGGGGCGTGACCACCCAAAAAAGGGGCGTGGCCATGTCAGCATTTTCGGCGTCAGTGGGACTTATGTACCACCAAATATTGTTCCTGGACCTTTCCATAGTGGATCCTGAAAGAGTTTAGCTCTGCGACATATAAGGCATTACAAACCACACTGAGCTACTAGAGTATCTACGAGAGTATAATGTAAGTGCGTAGTATTAAAGTGTAACGGAAAACTCAACACAATTGCGTTATAAATCGGTAATTAACTTTGTCATTAAACATTAAATAAAAAAAACAAACGCATATTAAACTTCCAGTCAATTCAATTACAATTAACAATTACACAAGGATACACATCATACAGTGAGGAACCAGAGCATAACCTATACATGTATAATACAGTATTAAACCAATCTAATGCCATGAAGATACACTTGAGGAAAACATGCATCAATAAAAACAAGTCAAAAATTATATGATAATTTATAAAACATACACATCATTAGACTGATGGTTGACAAGGTCATCACTCATCCATGTACAAAGCAAAACTTCAACTTCAATAATACAGCTAGAGCTAAGCGAGAATCACATAAGAACATGGCAAACATGCGATCCCTTTACAGACCAAATCGATTGTCTCATACATGTACAGTTTATAAATGGCCCAATACACTTGGCATTATGCCCAAACTGATTTAAATACTCAACAATTTACAGACCCTAATACATGCTATTACTATACAAAAATAAAATAGGTGTTTGGTCTGACATATGTACAATGTAATGATAAATGGTTTGTTTTTCATGTAATTGTTTTAAGCTACTGTACTTAAACGAGATAATCCACAGCACATCTAATAATACAATACACAGTCTAAATCGTTACACAGTAAAATATTCATCCTAAATTTTTAAATACAACCCGTCTTTCATAACCAGGTACGAGTTGCCCCTTTAGTCCCTTTTAGACATTGAAGGGGAACAATCGGGCCAATACAAAACCCCGAACCCGCAGGGGGGTATACGAAGAGTAGAGTATAGACCAGTTTCACATCCTACGTCACTTCTTTTGTTGCCCGCGACTCATTCCTGCGAAGCGTTATGGCCCATAGTATTAAAACGCTAACAGATACAATTGCAGTGTTGAACATGTGGTGTAACAGAATGGCATTTCTACACATCAAAGGTGAATTCAAAATCACAAATTTAACAAAACATTGCTGTTAACTGGTCTATAGCTCTAAGTTTTGTCATTGCCGCCCTTGGATACCGCAAATCACGGGCTGATTTGTGCCCTGAGCTAGGCATTATAGCCTACCAAGATACCACTCTTTATAAAATAACCAGTTTCGGATTTCTCCTGAATGTTCTACATATAACATTCAATATGTTATTTGATGCTTATAGATTTATACAATTAGAGCTTCTACCAAGAAATCCCTTGAGCACTTTTCCTCGCAACGACGTGAGTTTCTCATGTCCTAGCGTTAAGACAGAGTACTCATGAGGTCATAGCCCTATTGATTGCACTGTGTGAACAGTGAATAGGGAACAATGAACAGAAACTGCCGATGTGGACCTTTATTTACTTTACTCTTGAGTGGGGGGTAGTTTCAATCTTGAAATTGAGGTAGTGTCGTATATTGTATAAGGTTAATCTGTGCGCAGTTAATCTGATTAAAATTAAACATGTAAAAATCGGCGGTAACGGGGGTTGTTGATTAGATATGCTCAACCCCCAAATGTTGGACCAACCGACCAGGTAGCATATTTAATTATGTCATGTTACAGGACGGCTTGGAGACAGTCAGGGGTTTACACCTACTCCTATTCGAAACAACTGTAATACATGTACAGTATGAACCGTATGTACATGGGACCGACGCGAGGGCTTCACGTCCCCTCCGAAGGGCGTGATATTCTCATGGTTCATTGCCCAAGTCGAATGAAACATGGAGGAGCGGAGAGCGGTAAATCGAGGTTTTATTCCATACCGAAATCCTAGATAATAGGCACCAAGTGGAAGCTGGTGGAATTTCGCGGAGGCTGATAATTATAATAGCATAATTAAAAGTTCCAAATCACTTGTTAAAGAAGTCAAATGGGCCACTCTATTTGTATCAATTGATAAATGTGGTGATTTAAATGCACTTTGGTTAACAATCTCGGTGCACGTGAGGGAGGAGATTGAAAATATCACCAACCCAAGTACCAATTTAAACGTTCCAGAACGTTTTTGTCAGAATACGTTTCAGTTGGGTATGGAAACGTTTCCATGAAACGTTTTGGCAACGTCAAAATGTAAGACACTTTTTTACGTTCTAGAAACGTTTAAAAGAACGTATTTGAAAAGTCCTGGAACGTAAAACGTTTCCGAAACTGGTGGAACGGCCATTGTTTTCAATAACGTAGCGGGGGGGAACCGTTTGGAAACGTTTAAAACGTTTCTACAACGTTCCTGTAATCGTTGCTATAGCATACATTTTTTCGGTTTGCCAGACCTGAAGTGTTCTACAAACGTTCTGTAACTGTGATGATAGCACACTTTTTGTTCTGTTGCCAGAAGCGTTGTAATGTAAGCAAGAATGTTTGTTAAGTTCCGCAATGCCTCTGCTACGTTTGAACAGATTTATTTGTCATGGATTTTTATTTTGTATTTGTATTAAAATGGTGTTTTCCCAAAAAAATCGATATGAATAATTTTTATTATACGCCATCATGTAATATTAGCGTGCAAATAGGCCTAATTTAAAATAAGCAGTTTGTGGCTTGTGTGGTTATACATCGAGTAAATTCTTTGCGGTGGGTAATGAGCAAAGGAACACGTATGTGATATTAGTTGATGTTTTGAGGGCTATTTTATTGACTCGGAAGAAAAAAATGGCGAATTGGATGTTTGCTAACTTGATATGTGTAGCCGTGGTGGGCGTTCTTGAATTGTAGTGAATAGGAAAGAATGATATAAACCTCACCTGTAGTTTCAAAATACCCTCTGCTTTACTTATTGAGCTGTCGCTTGCTGAATACGACTGGTGGATACGAGTGTGTTAACCCGTATCCAAGCTGTCTTGTAGAAGAACCAGTATAGGAATGGAGGACCATGTTACACAGTGCATAGGAATCATATGCTATCGAAGCGTAGCTTGTGTGGGGTGTCTAAAAGTTAGTGCGTGGTATCCAGGCGATACAGGCCTCGCGTAGCGGGGAGACCAAGAAGTATTTCAATCAATATGTGAGAATCTTCAGTCTAGAATACGTCTAACATAAGAAAAATTAAAACACAGAGCATCCAAAGGTGATTGTCGTCTGACCGTTGGCTTTGTTCGCCCGTTGTTTACGTGGTTGAAAAATTGACCCCCGGGCATTGACCTAACTGATACCACGATGGAGAGTCAGATTCACTGATCTTGCCAGTGGTAGAGACAAACGGGTGCGCATGATAACATTTGACATGATTGAGCTGAGGATGTTGATCTGATGTGAATCATATGAAAAATTCGAAATAATACTCGACGATGAACATGAAATTTAAAAAACTTAAATTGATGGTGGTATGGAACCCATTAGTGGATACGATAAGGTGATCTAGTATGAATGAGATGAAGCCTACTTTATCATTATGGCCTATTGCGATCATATTATTAATTTTTATTATTATTATTATTGTTATTATTATGTTATTATTAGTAGTAGTTACTGAAAAAAACATTTACCATACACAAACCCAGAAAGCATTTTCAATCGGTCAGTTACATTGAAACGTTCTGAGAACTTTTGCGGTTTCGTCTCGTCAAGTTTGGTTGTTTAGTTTGGTCTAATGAAACTTCTGCGAACGTCGTAGTTTCGTCTAATCACTGTTAATCAGATGCATATTTTGGTGATTATCAAAGGTAGTAAATCCGTTCTCACAAACAAAATTCGAATACCCATTTGTAATACAATGTACAGTCACGTTTTAGAAAACGTGTTTTTACAAACGTTTTCAAAACGAACCAGTGTAAGACCTATTGGAACGTTTTCAGAAACGTTTTCCGTAACGTTTCGTGTAGCTCACAAAAAGTAGCTCCACAATGTAGAACTTTTTAAACGAGTTTGGCAACACGTTTCGCGATGACGTCACTGTGGTACCAGTTTTTGCCCGGAACTGGCCAGGCCTCCTAACTGTGACGTTACGGTCTGGCGATCCGTCATCATTTTCACGTTCTATTTCATCACACTCAGTTTGGAGCTTCCGTAGTTGGGAATATTACCAGAGATTCGACAGCTAAGGGACATAACAACGGCACCATAATGCAGTGGACACACACCAACCAGTTCTGCCATGTCCGATGACGTATGACATGGCATAGCATTGTGGCAGAGGGCATTGGATGGCAGAACAGATAATTTTCCGCACTCGTCCCATGGCGGGTGCCCTGGGGTGAGAACACAGATTGTTCTATTTATAACACTAGATAGCAAACGCCAGCTCAAAAGCCGTAACCATCTTCTCCCGCAGTGCGTACTTATTTCCATAGCGTGGTGACGCAATTTATTAGCGGGACAAATAAGCGACCATTGCGCGTCTGACGTAATTTGACGGTGGCAGAGCATATGTCGGCCGTGAAGAATAAGCTGTGACATTTAAAGCTGATTGAAACAGAATTTCACGTGAATTAGTGTGTTCCCTGCGTCGGAAACCGGCTCAAATAGGGCATGTTTTACATTTTAAATAATATTTTGTCGAACATGCCCCGCCCATAATACACATTTAAACCCAATCAGTCCCGGCGCGCTGATTGACAAACCTTGGACATACGCGCAATTGGGCGGCTAATTCTGTCCCTGACTATATATATTCCCTGATTTCCATAGCACGGTGTACCAATTATTCATATATTCTCGCATTTGCATAGAACGATTTACCGTCCCATGCAACGGTTAAGCGCATGCGCGTACGCGTGCGCGTTTCAAAGATGACCGTACTGAATTATTTATAATTTTCACAAAACACGGTTACGGGCCGCCTATTCTTCAACACGAGTTGTTATAAATAGAAATCTGTGGGTGAGAGAAAACCACCGTGACGTCTCATAAACATCGCCCAATATCCGCCCAATTCTCCGGGAGCTGATCTAAGACAGAAAAATTGCTTAAAAAGTCACTTTTTCTCTCGTTTTAGTTTCATCATCATCTCATAAATATATGCAGTATAAATGTAAAAACATATACAATTTAACCAGGGCCACAATCCTTGGTCATTTTTGACTTCTCTTTAAAGAGACACTGGCACATTTGAAAATAGTGCGCCCTCAAGTTTTTTCAAAATCGATATTTTTTGCATGGTTGTAGAGCTTTTATATAACATTTAGCCTTCACCTGAATGATTAAGACCAATTCCGCGTCCTTATGGTTAAACAGATCGATTTTATAATTCATGTCGCCGGCGACGGCGACGGAATGGCGTTAAACACAAGAAACTCAACGCCGTAATGCATGTTTCCTTCCCACGGCATTACCCTGTTTGACGGCTTAATGTATTCGGAAGCGGGAGCAGGCGCGGGCATACAAATGCGGGAATTCTCAGGATTAATTGTAGGCCGTTTTCTGACAAAAACACGTTTTTGTTATTAGGTAATAGGTACTTTTAGGTACTTAGCTTTATTGTGTTTTGCCTTGTACCCCCTGGGGATCCACCCCAACCCGGGTCCTTTTTAATGGGTGCGGGGATGGTCTCGGAGTCCCGTATAAGGGTTTTGGAGTAGTTTGATTCATTTCGTGGGGTCCACTCAAAACTGGGGGCTCATGCCACTTAGTTGGATTTTTCACCGAAGTCTCCCCATCGGCTAGAAAAGTTTCGGGACGGATCTAAATGTTTTTTTTTATCTTTTATTTTGTTTCTCTCTCAATATTTTACATTGCTATTACTACTTCACTTACAACATATTCTAATACTTAATTCAAGTAGAGTAAACCAATCACGTCTGGATATTTCCCATAACGATATGTCCCAGTCCCGTAGATGGGGTTTTGGAGTAGATGGGGTTTTTACTCGCAATATTTACCGTATTCGCCGCTTTATCACATTTAAAAGTTGTCATCATCTCGTCCGCCCACTCATTTATCTCATTTGACTATGGCCAATCACACTTTTGTATGGAATGTGGCCAGAGATCGGAGTTAAAAAAAAAACTGTCAGATTTTGCAGAATAGAGCAGCCAGGCTGTTGTTCAGATTGATAGAAGGACACCAGCCACACCACTCCGTAAAGAGCTCCATTGGCTCCAAATTAGTGGCGCCGTTTGTCGTTAAGCTTAGGTTTCTATTACAGGGCATTCGGACAATTGCCATTTACTTGTCCGAATCCCTCTCTTGTATATTCCTGGCAGGCCAGGATGGCGTTCTGCAGATGACAAGTCGCTCCTCACTTTCCCGCACAAAAAGGTCAGTGGGTTGACAGGGCTTTCAGCAATGCGGCCCCTACAGCCTATGGAACTCTTTGCCTATCTCTGTTCGCCACTCCCAGTCCATTGTTACTTTAATAAGGAAGCTCTAAAATTTCATCTATTTCCTAAGAGTTGATTGTGTGCTTAAATGTGTTTTTGTTATTGCCTCACTGATAGTTAATTATGCAGCTTTTTTTTTTTTATTTTATAGTTTATGTTAAGTACTTATCTCATAGTAATACACCAGGTATTGTAAAAGATGAACATGTTTTAGGCTAATAGTAATTGCTCCTATTTTTGTAAGGCGCTTTGACCTTGTTTTGAGAAGCCGCTATATCAAATGCCGTTTGTATTTATTGTATTGTATTTACTAATTGAATAGTTACCTAACTTATTATCTTAGTAATTACGTATTCCGTCTTCTGCATCATATCCAAAAGGACATCCGTTTGTGTGTTTACTTTGTTTGACACATTATACTTTTGTTGAAAGTTTTGTCACTTCTGTCCAGACCTCAATTTTTTACATTCAAATAAAAATGTTCATATCATCAATCTTATTGCACGTTCCACAACATTGGTTTTCCACTTCCTATTTTGTGAAGAAAACCATGTAGATAGGGAGAGAAGAGTGGGGAGAGGAAGAAAATGGCAGCAAGAGAGGTGAGAATAATAAGGAGATGGGAAGGCACGAAAAGAAGGAAGGGATGATGTGAGAGAGGAATAGAGGGAAAGGTGGCGGATAGGCAAGGGAAGTCAAAGGAGGGAGAAGGATAGGGAGATGAAAGTAAGGGGGGAAAAAGGAGACGGCAAGAGCAGAAAAAAACGGCAGTCACTGGTAGGGAAGAGAAAGGAGGAAATGGTGAGTAAGAGGGAATAGAAAGTAGACATAGAGCGCGATAGGGAGGAAGGAGGGAAAAAACGAACGGCGGGCAAAAAAGGGGGCAGGAGGGAGAAAAAAAAGTGATAAGTTTAAGCACACCCCGCTGTTGCCATAGATATTACTAATTAGTTTCCAATTCAATGTTTTGAGGCGAGGTCTTTCACTGCCTCATATTATTTTCCAAATGTTTTCCAATGAATTTGGTATTTCGATTTATTTTCCCTCACACTTTGACAGATTGGTTTGTTGATTATTCGATATCATTGCGTTCTATATAGTTAGTGGAACATTTCATTAATGAACCAATCGGTTTCCATCATAGAAACAATATCATTGTTATAGGAAATCTTTAGGCATTTTTGCACACTTTTATAATTGCTAATATTGTATTGAATACTTCCCTGTTGTGTAAACCTCTTTTTGGTTTCGTCTAGTGAACGGAAGTCCCCGTTTTTGTCATACATATCGAGATCACATAATTTCCATTTTTTATCATATTTTATTATAGAATTATTACCAACTACATGTTATGCAATCATTGCTCCAGATTAATTGATCTCCCCAATGTTCTACTCATCTTTAACTTGGGGTGCTTTGTCGTGAACCAAACCTTAATCAGTTTTCATTAAACGGAGGCATATCAGTTATCATAGATTCATGTGGCATTCATACTCTCATAACTGCAATTACATATAAAAATTATTACACCAAGCTGAGTTTTGTTTAGATTATATAAAGGACTTTTTTCCACGTACTGATTTCTGGAGACTAACATCTTTTTAAAACCCAATTTTTAATATTTTTAATTTTTTTCCAAAATGATTTTTAAAATGAAACATCTTTAAACCACCATTAACGTAATTAGTTTAATTAAAGTTGTGTCTTTTTAACCTTTTCTGAGCCTCCCCAAACGAACTTAAAAAACATTCCATTCACCTGGTTTACAACAGCTTGTGGTAAAATCTATAAGTAACCTATATATGAAACTGTGATGCCATGAGACTCTTTACCACTAGAATTTTGCCGACCATTGATAAGTTTCTCATAGTCCAATCTCTAATCGACTTTCATTGCGACCATTTTGGGTGTCCAGGTTGCCGTCATCTTCCATTTTATTTTCGGATAACTATTACACCTAATATTTTTAATTTGTTATCAGGATTCGAATTTCAATTGATACCACCTCTTTTTCTTTTACATCTTTCTTTGCACCAACCCAAACGGCATCGTTTTTTGTTTTTGTTGATAGGTAAGCCTGATACTTCTGTTATACCGAATCGGGGGGGGGGGGGCTCCTGGATAATTTATTTGCTGCGGGTACTGGGAAGAACTCGATGAGAGATCAACTGGGTAACGGATTGGTTATCATATCACATCACAGATCTTAGTCGTACGGGTTCTAAATATTTCAATACACCTAGTTTGGGTTCAACCATTTCTTTGGGGCGTTAGAATGGCCCGTAACATGTGCGCATACATCACATCATTAAATACCATATCAAAACACCATGTACATTAATTAATATTTTTACCTAGTTCACTACATCATCATATGCAGTGTTTTCCTGATGCAAGACATACACAAGTAAAACACCATGTGAGATAGGAATATACAAATTCCATTGACAAATTGTAATGCGAGAAAGGTACTCGCCTAAATCCTACGTGATTTGGGAGCCACTACACCAAGAGATGCTGTTGAGAAGAAGAGCACAGTCAAACCACTAATTTGGTTGGTTTGTTTTATGAATGGCGCTTTCAACAAAAAAAGTTATGTGCGCCAAAACTAAGCCTTTGTTAACTAACCAAGAAATAAAATCAAATTAATTTGATAAAAGAAACGCAATACAGAAAAGGCATATGGAGGTTAGTACAATTGGACTTAGGGTTCGTTGTATCACCACTGCTTATAAAAAAAAAAAAAAACTGCAAAAAAAAAAAAAAAACAACACCAACCTAAATATTCAAATCACATTGCTTAACATATCTCATAACAGCAGCAATAGGAGATTCTTTCCAC
>JAMKCH010073019.1:0-46200 GCA_023653785.1 Ophioderma brevispina | reverse complement strand
TTTTAGGTTGAACAATGTTTTTTAAACTATTCACAAAATCGGGATCTATCTTGGGTAACTAGTGGTAAAATTTACACCAAAATATGGTCTTTGGGTGAGATTTCAAAAAATATTGGGATCATTGGGTGACAAAGATGAATAACAAAACGGGCGGTATACAGCCATCCCTTACATATGAGTCACCTCCAAAATGGGAGCACACACGCACAACACACACCAACCACCCACACACACACACACACACACACAAACAAATACTTGTAAACACCGGCAAATGCGGACTTTGAGTTTATACCAGTAGAACGCGGACATCTTTATTTGACAAAAAATAGTAATTTTTAACGAAAGAATAAATTGGCATCAAGTTTCATAATTAATTATAACAATGTAATTACTCTGATGTCCCTGGAAAAGTGGCATTGTAGTTGAAATTCTCCTATCCAACTGGGGACTCAGTAGGTAGGCAAGTTTGACGCTAGCGTCGCTATTTAGCAAAATAAAATTCAGAGGGACATCAACCATGCAACACGAGCATTCCTACATTGTACACCACCGGAATGTTACCATCAAATCGGGAATAAAAGATAGAGGCAGATTAATGAACGTGCATTAATACAGGACAGACCGAAAAAGAAAAAAAACAACGATTCTAACCGCGGACGCCCCCGTTTCCTGTGTGTCCGCGGTTAAAAGGTGCTAGGCTCATCTGTGTGTCCGCGGTTTAGGACGGGGCTTTTACAAACCCCACACACGCACGCTAAACACTACACACACCACACACACACACGCACGAAACTATTAGCCACAACACAGTAACCACACAGACACACACCACACACACGTGCCACGAATGGTTAATAAACTAGGTCATGATAGAAATATAAAAATGAGGTGTCCCCGTTTTGGGGGGTCCCCGTTATCAAGATTATCCCGGGGTAATCCCCGGGGTAATCTTAAAAGGGAACAAACAACAAGGGGGATCCTCTTTATTTCCTTATATGAACGATTTATTATACGCCATCAAGATGTAGTTTAAACCTGGTTAAATTACTAATATAAAAATATAAAGCTTATATATTAGAGGGATATTGTAAAATATCTGAGTTAAAACGGCCGCCAAATTTGTTTGTACTTGGAGCCCAGAAAATAGAAAATGATCACAGAAATCTAAAGGGGAGCCTGATCCACAGCCTCGTCCCGACTATCTAAGAAGTGGGATTTTTATAGATCTGAACCGTTCACCGGCCAAGTATATAGTATGTGTGCTTAATTTTGTTGCAAATTCGATCTATTCTGAAAAAGAAAACTCGTAATTTTATTTTCTAAACTACAGAAAATTTACAAGAATGGCTCTATGGATAGGGGCAGTGAGATAAAACTAGTCGACTCATTAATATACAAAACAAAACCATCAGTATCAAACAGCAAAATTGTGGAAATAACCTTCTGAGGATATCTTAGTGAAACATTAACAAAATAAGATGTGCTGGATACGACATACACCTTAAAGTGGATAAGTACAGGGGTTATATAATTTAACCCACTCTTCAATATTTTGTGCAGAGATCTATTTCAGAAACTGTATTTTTTGTAATGTGAAACTGTGGAACATGCTTCTTAAGGTTAAAAAATATCAATCAATGCACCGTTAAGTAGTATAAAGACCTCTGAGCCCCCCTTATCCACTTGCGAGATACCCATACAGAATATGTTTTTTGCTACATATATTGTGGATTTATGCTATACCTACCAAATATTCATTAGATTAGCGGTTCTTTTAACCAATCATATGACAATGATCATGTAATTTGATCCGGAATTCACTTGCCTGTACAAATGAATGGGAAAATATATGGTTTGAAAAAGACGCACACTCAAACAATTCAAACATCAAAATAATTTTTGTAATCTACTCAATTAAAATCAAGTGTCCCGGGTTGCATTTTTGTATTAAGCAATTCAATGAAAGATTATCTTAAAGAGTTTCCACGTACCATGTATTTTAAACTGAGATAGCTAAAAATTGTTTTGATTGTGAAATCAGTGTAACTCGATAAAATTTGTATTACTGCACTAAGGTGCACTATTTTATTGCGCCATTCAGTCCCGTACACAAAGAAAATTAGTAATCAAGTGCGGCTTGATGAAAACTCAATGTAATGGTATAGGTATGTGGGGAAAAGGGAATATTTAAAGAGGGGAAAACAAAAGAAAGTTTGAGGAGGAAACTCTCATATACCTTCACATTTTCCATCTTAAATGCAACTCTAGTATCATTGTAAGCAATTTTAACAGGTGGACCGCTGTTGGCACGCATTCATAACAAAACTACGCACTTTGTAACAAGATTGTTAACGAACTTGCGTTAAATCCCTATTGTGACAGAACAAAAAGGGACAACATTCCGACGCACCTCATAACAAAATTAAAAAGTTGATGAAATTTTCAAAGATTTTACATTTAAAAACAATTACTCCCCAGGAAATTTTAAGAATACTGCGTTAAGCTCTTTGACAAAACAAAAAAGGGGACAACTTCGACGGCAAATTGGTAACAAAATCTATTTTGACGAAATCCTCAAGATGTCCTTAAAGAAACACTAAATCGGCCCGCATCAACTAGCCCAAAACCAACTCGTCCATAGCACCAAATTACCCCCATAATAATTCGTTCAGAACTGAACTAATCCCAATATAGATTGTCCCCAATTTAACTCGCCCCATTATTAATTCGCCCATATTAACTCTTCCAATATCAACGAGCCCGATACCATTCTATGCCAAGTATTACTTAGCCCTTTACAAAAATGGCCTCGTCTACAAAATGTTCCATTTAGTCGCACAATGATTAAATCGGCCCACGATCTATACTCTCCCCCATTCACTGGCCATCTCAAATCATCCGATTTACCACTCGCCACATATCGAACGCCTCTTTACCAATTGCCTTTTAATAAGTTCCCATTATCAACCGCTCATTTTAACTTCCCAGCTTACCAAACTCACTCCAGACCATTGGCCCCAATATAAGTTCGACGCCTTCATTCAGCCCACTATTATAATGGCCGAGTTGTATGGAGCGAGTGTGGATGGGCAAGTCAAAATGGGGCGAGTCAATAATTACTGGGAAAAAGAATTAATATGGGGCAATTTGCTATGGACGAGTTGGTATGGCGAGTTGGTATGGGTCGAGGTAGTGTTCTTTAATGTAGAGCTTCGAAAATTTCATCAAAATTTGATTTTGTTTCAAAGTGCCGCCAAAGTTGTTCCTTTTTGTTCTGTCACAAGAATGCTTAACGCAGTCGTAACATTTTTACGTGGGGATTAATGTTCTTAAATGGAAGATCTTTGTAAATTTCATTCACTTTTAATGTGTTTACAAAAGTGCGTCGAAGTTGTCCCTTTTTTTGTTTCTGTCACAAGATGGCTTAACGAAGTTCATAACAATTTTTACAAAGTGTGTGTTGTATGAAGTGCGTGCCCAACCAGACCTACCTAAATGGGAATCGAACCCGGGGACCCTCTGCCTGATTAAACCAAACACTTAACTACAATATTACGTTAAACTACTGGATTAATTATGAAAACATGTTTTAATTTATATACATTTTTTCTTTCAAATTAATATATTTGCTAAATGAATAAAATATCATACAAAAAAGATGGAAGGACTAAAAATTGAAGAAGTGAAAGTAAGATCTAAACTTACTGTTTTTTTGTGTCCTTTTTGGTTTGAACAAGTGTCTTGTATAACTTGAGTATTAATTATTTGGATCTGCTTTACTTAAAAGTATCAAGTATTACTTAACTTCCCCATCAAATAAGTTACAACAACAAGTGTTAAAATGAGTAATTATTACTAAATTACCGTTACTTATTTTACAGTAGCTTTATTATGTTATGTTTATGTTCCAGTTCAAACGACTCTCCAACGAAAGCAAAAAACAGAACAAAACCGACCCGATTGACAAACCGCTTCATTTAACTCCATCGAAATTTAGCTTTTGGAATCAGAAGAAAAGTTCATATTTTCTAGTACCCCGTTGTGTAGGGTGCAGGGTCCGTTCGCAAAACTCAACGGTTCGGTTTGATAGATGTTTTAACTATATGACTTCCATAGGAGAGAGGAAAAACCCATGAATGAAAAGCGACCATGCGCGGGTCCACCCACCTTGATGCTTATTCTTATTCTCTTAATCTAAAAAAGTAAGTAGAATGAAAGACAGATTTGATGGCGATTCAATCGAGTAGTCAACTTTCATCCGCGGAATGTAATACAACATGTTATACACTGTTATGCAAAACGATCTGGGCGAAAGACGTTACGGCATAAAGCTTTGCTTAAACTTAGTGCATTGACATCCATTCTGCCAACAACAATACCTTATTAACCTTACAGTGTACGGTAAGAATGAATTCAAACGACGCGAAGTTTATGTATTTGGCGAAAATTAATTCACATTCCCAGCTCTCTAAAGTTGACAGTGGGAATTCCCATACCCTTCTAAAAAATGCATTTTGAATTCCCAAATGAAATCCAAAAGTGCATGGAAATTCAATCAATGAATTCAAAAGTGCAACGAGAAATAACATGAAAATCGGTCAAAACATATCCAATCACCCATTGATTTACTTTAACAAAATCCACTGCATAGAGAGTAGCTAACCAAAAGACGCTCAGGAATTCCCGATGACTTTAACTGTCCACTGAACAAATCCCACCTTCTTAGAATAACTATTATAAATTATTGGCTGTTTTTTTCCTTTAATTCTCGTTAGTCCAACACCACCAAAATGACGTGGATGAAAAAATGCAATGGGAATGTCCCACACACTGATTTTTCAAAAAAAACATCTTTGGAATTCCCCCACTATTTTTTAAAAACAGCTTGGGAATTAAAATTCCCATAGTCATTTTAAAATTTGAATTGTCATCAATTTTGTGGTGTGGATATTTCTGGAATAACACACTGTAAATACACCATTTTTTTCTTGTGATACTGAACTACTAAATTTAACAGTTTTGTTGGCCAACTTACTTGAAAAACTTTCGGAGGGGTATCCTTCATATTTTTGTTGCCGATTAGAATGGAGGTGTACTTTTGCATTCCTTTTTACTCTATTAGTACGTAAGGCTTTCACGCAACAAAACTGAAGAAAGTTCATGTTTTTTAGAAACTCAGTGATATTTTAAGGCCCAGGAAAAAAAACGCGTCTGAAAATTTTCAGTCACCCACACACTGTTTCTATGGGCCAATTTAGTATGCTTAACTCCATACGGCTGGACCTGTTTAAGTCCAAATCTTGCAATCAATTGTTTTTTGATTATATGCTCCCCATGAGTGAGAAAACAAAATACAAAAAAAACCAAAGTAGTTTTTGCTGGTATCATTTTCTATTTACCCTAAATACTATAATCTTAAAAAGCGATTTTACAGTATTTTTAATTGTAAACTGTAAAGCATTTTTTCCACAAAAAAAGTACACGACTGTTCCTGTTTATTTACACAATCAAAAAAGATCGACCGTGAACTTGTCGCTTCGGTATTGGGCCAAAGTTTTACCACAGACATGATACACAAAAAGAAAACTTTATGTGACTTTTTGACAAACATTAATCACATTGGCGGAATTCTACATTTCTTTTCAAACTCCTTCGATTGTTGCTTAAAATCATACGCAGCTTTAGAAGTGGTTTTTTTTTCTGAAACAACAATGACCGTTGCACCGCTCTGGTTTCAATGAGGTTGGGTATAAATAAGTTTTTTGTTTTTAATTTTTTTTAATCGTCAATTATGTTCAATCCATGGACTTTTCACCTCATTTTTTACAGGCGAGACCTGGCTTTTATAAGCAAATGCATTCTCACCGTAGTTTGCCCCAGCTTACCTACCCATTCGTGAATGCTGTGGGTTGATATTCTAATAAACAAAGGGGGGTTGTTGCATAATGGTTGGCATAACGGTTATTTTATGCTAGTAGCTTCCCATGTACTCCCAAAGTTCGGTTTTTTACTATAACCCAAAGGGTTTTATTATACCTGTGATATGAACTAATCAGTGGCCCATTTGCCACCCTCCTTGACGATTTTCGTTCGAAAACCGGAATTCAATCTATTGAGTGGGATGTTTAGTAGAGCCAATCAAAGTAAAGAACCCACTCGTCGTTTCACTTAGAACAATCCAGGCTATAGTGTGGCACGTCTGTAGTAATTTGGTTTGTCCTATCTGTCATAATTATTATTGTCCACTAATAGCTCCAATGGGCACAAGTATATACGAATTGCCGAATTGGGTCATGAACCCCATTCGCCACTCCACCTGCATTGTTTTTCAGAGTCTTTACTTCATTTTGCATTGCACGGCCATGGATTGTTCATGTCTTAGAGTGTGAGTATTAGAATACATACAAAAAAATTGATATAACTTAATACTAAAAACTTACATTATGGTTTTACTTTAATTCCCAATTTTAAAAATTTAATCAAATTATTTAAACGGCACTTGGTGCACCCGAGATCACCTGGTTACCACATCCCCTAGTTATACGCATTTTTTCTAGAGTGAATGAGCACATATGAATCAGGTCAATGTCGACTTGCTTGCCTGAGTCCCCGATATTCAAGGAAATGACTTTGTGTCAATATCTAACTGAATTTGGTCAAAATGATACGAACGTGTAAACCGTTTTTTCTCATGAAATTGAAAAAAATGTATAGAATATTTGGAAAGATATATTGGTGATAGTTTGACCAAACAATTATTACGAACCAGAACGTGGCCTATTATCGAGATCAAGTGGATCTCAAATAAGGAATAATTAAGCTTGTTATTAAAGCTGGATTTATGTTAAACGGAAGCAATGTTTTTATTGGTTTAAGAAAGATGATTGCAGTAAGCCATCTAAAATATATTGCTGAACTGCTTCATGTTCTTATTATTGCAAACTTCTTTCTTATTCAAACATTGATTTAATTTCTTTGAAATTGGGAGGCCTGGCTTGGCCAACCGATAATTTCCATATGATTTCGGTGCACCATATGGATTGTGCTATACCGGACCCATAGCATTCGCAATTGTTTTGAGTATGATTGTTTAAAACAAAATTTCTGACCTTTTTCAAATGGATGACAACCGCCGAACGTCAAGAGATATTATCGTACGTAGTGGCTATATGCTTTGAACGCTACCTAGCAACAAGACTTTGAATGCAGGGGGGCACAATACATCGCTTCCTCTTCTTCTCCACACTTGCGTGTTGTACTAATCCAGCAGTAACCATTGACACACAGTTTTAGCTACAGCGACGACCGGCTCTCGGTCATGGTAATATGGTAGGCGGTTTGAATGGGTATATTCCAAAGAAGGGGCGGCCCACCTTCAAAATCATCCCGCCGAGCGGCAGCTAGTAAATACCGAATGGGTTTCCGAATTCTGATTGGCTGAAAAGGCATAATCCGGACGATCGCTTTGTTCCCGGTCGCCCCGAGACTTTCCCCACTCGTCCGGGTCCATTCGAATATGACGTCTTAGCTAACCATATGTGCGCGCTACGTACCGTTTTTTTGCCCTAGCCTCTAGGACCATGTATCACGCGAAAATGCCCTAAATCAAGTTAAAACCCATCTCGTCTTTTTTATTAAACTAGTCCTGACGCAGCGAAACAATGATTTTTTTCTCAACAATACGACTCAGAATGTCAGTGTTTCATACAAATCAGGTTTCAATCTTTTCTTCAATTGCCGGGTTGGCTACCAGCCCAGAAGTGATTCCTGCTGCTGCTGCTGCGCTGAACCTTTCGTTCGGGCACATGATATGTGTTGTTGGTATGATTATCACAATGACAAAAACGATTTACCAAAGTATGAGAAAGAGACTCAAAGCCCACACATTATAAATGACCACCGTATCTTTGTCATCTCCAATCAAATGGTATAATACCAGGAAGAGGGGACGAGAGACGAACATCCTAAGGTGCTAGTGTGGTAGTCAAGGCACCACTTTGGGCAAAAATAAAAATCTGATTTCCTTTGTTTTTAAAAATTATCTTTGTAATGCCCTTTTTCCTTATTTGGTTTCAAATTGCTGACCCGTTCTATAACCCACCGAAATTGCTGCCTTGATTAATTGTAGATAAACGAGAGTAAATTTCTTGTTGTGACATTAGAGATGAGCGCGTTGAGTTTCTGAACCATATAAAACCTAGGTAATGTCAACATTCTTTTAAACTTTTCAATTTGTTTCAATCTTGCTAATCTTATTGACCTATTTTCTTTTGATAAATGAATTTCATTTGTTTTGTGATTGTTGTTATTTATTTAAAAACGCATTTAATTGTTTTTAGACCATTTACGCGTAACGCCAACCTTCTTGTGGAAAAGCGGAATACATATATGATTGGCAAAAATAACAACACAAAGACAAAATGGCCTCTTGCATTTCCACATACATACTACAACTACAAAAGCCAACATATATACAGTAGTTTTAGACCTCAAGAACCTGGATACCAATTTCTACATCTCTTCTCATTAAGCTAGACGCGCTGAGACGGAAACGTGTGCAACATCTGTACATTTCTTCACATGCATTTCTTGAAAAAGGTTTTCAAACCAAATGAGGTTTCAGTTTCCTTAACATTGAACGCTTGTCGGGAATACAATTCTATTGCACTCGTCCCTGAGTAAATGAATGTGTTGTTTGCATTTAACACCAACGACTAACACACGACAGACATTATCTAATGGCGAGGAGAGATAGACGAGATCTTCATGAATGCAATGCCAATGAAATAGTGAAATAGCACAACCTAAAATGGTTTTCTAATTGAATACTCAAGACCAATTGAAGTTAAATTATAATCATTAAACCCGTTTGCTACACTGCAAATAAATCGGACGCCGGTCGTGATTAAGTATTCACCCGTTAAAATGGTTAAATTTAGATTGCATTGCCGAAACAAAAGCGTCAAGAGTTTCAACACCAGTGTTCAATATCAACAAAACATTCTAAGTTTTTAACAATGTGTAACATAAGTCTGACTGGCAAGTTTATTGAATGCACATATTTCACACAACTCACTCTAAAGTCCACCGTGACCTATAAGTGATATTTTTGTAATTCAAATAAAGAAAATAACACCTGACCAGTAAACTCATTCCATAGTCTAAATAAACCCAGATCTCATGAAAGTATATAAGTGTAAGGCACATTAATATGAACTTCCCGTCATAACATCGACTTTGCCACAGTTTCTGGTATCCCTCGCAAGGATTTGTACGATTGCTAGACCAGTGGCCATTGAAACAAGGGCACCGATTTTGGCGGATTCCGTCCAAGCGCAGCTGGTCTTCAATGTCGGCCGGTTCGCAAGTGTCCATTGCCTTCCCAAAGCTAATGATGTTGAGTGCATTTTCTACGATCTTCATCTGGCGGTTACCTGGAGCCTTAAGCATGCTTTGGCATCCCGTTTCGAGATCACGTCCCCCACATTCTTACCTTTTCTCGCCCCATTTATTACACTCTCTAACTGGAAGTCAAGTCTAATGTTTTTTCTTTTTTCATTGTGTTGTTTTCTCCCAAAAAAATGCGGAGGCCAAACTAAAACATTATCCTGTCGTTACGTTTAAACGTTAAAAGTATAAGGAAAACTACAAATTACCAAACATCGGCAAATTTATTTTCAACAAAAATCGCAAACAGGAGGCATTTCTGGTTACATTTCCTTGCCAAGCTCTAGAGACTATATTCAAACAAACCCTTAATTGACAGATAATACATCGATCCTCTTTTCTGTCTCACACTAGCGAATGACTTGACAGATCATTATATCCATATTCGATAATTTATAATTCACCAATACAGACGCAGAATTAGAAATTTTTTATATTAACCCATTCCACGTTCAAAGTAATTTGTCGGTCGTAAAGATTCAGACCCGATTGAAAACCCACTCAAGCAACACACCACCCCCCCCAACAGGCATACTTTCAACCCTCTCAGATACGTAACTACTTTCGCAATTCTATAGAAATGTCGACCTTTGTGTATGTTCATATAGTTTCGAATACTGTCCTCCATCACAAAACAAGAACACAATATATCTTAACCAGTTCAATGCGTATACTCACGACACATACATACATGTCGTTGAACAACCTTTAAATAAAGGTTATTTACTGTTGAATAATGTTTTTCATTCCGCCAGGCATACAACGTAGCTTTTCGAACTGGAGTATGAAAAATACTTAAAAAAATCATAAACACCAAAATGCCAATGAGTAATAACATTAACGCCCCCTTGATAGTTACATCTTGACATGAAGGACTTTTTAAAGCACAGTGATAATTAGAACTTTGTAACGTAACATTGTAACCTTAAGTTGCTTGGCCAATACATTCCAGGATAGCGGAGTTGCAGTTTCATTGATTGGGTTATTATAATGTCTAAGAGTGTCCAGTTCTGAGGACAAGCTTTAGGGGAAAACATCTTTCTGATGATTATTAACGGAGGGATCTGTTATTTTGAGAAAACAAAATATTTCTTACTTATGAATAACTTGTTTGGCCTGTTGTTTGCAATCGTCTAACTTTACTAACGTGGGTCTGTTCAGATGCGTTACTAAGAACCATCCCTGGAAATCAACAGGAATGAAGAGGTAAGACTAAAGTAATAGATTGGTGTTTTCTTTTTATGCCCGTTACGAATATTACAAAATTACGAGTTGTTCTCGAGAGATCGACTTCGAACGTAAGATTAGGTAAAACATAATATACATAGGGCAACGGTTATTCAGTGATTAAATTACTACTTTTTTGGGGTAAGTGGGAGACGAGACTGTAGATCACGATCCCTTTAAGTTTTCCCTGGCAAACGCATACCAGTTGCGATGTAAAAATAGGGACAGTGACCGTCATTGTGCTCAACTAAACCCATAGTAGGTTGATATACTATCTCAATAACCCAGGGGTGATCTGAATAGACTAATACTGAAAAAAAGAAAATAGTTGACCGGACGAAAGGTTACCGGAACCACCGTAGGTGGCGTAGCTCAACGACTAGGGCTTTGGCGGCGGAACATTTCAATACTTTTTGATAGAGAAAATACCAGGTGGTAAATGACTACAACGCCCCAGATATCTATGATGTAGCCAACCTTTAAACCATTGTATCGCATGGAACGCCTTTTTAGAATGGTTTCAACAGGTTGGAAACGCTGAAAAACATACGAAACAGCATTACATCTGAGCCCAAAAATGTGAATTTATGATTTATTTAAATGGTCCGTGACGTCCCGATAAGGGGGGAGGACAAATGATCGCATGATTAAGCCGTATCGGAAGCATGCGGATGCTCGGGAAACTCACCCAAACAATCGTTCTCTTCAAATTGATACTAAATTTGATCGATTTGGAGTAATTGTTAGATTTTACAACGAATCATATTCGGATTTTTTACGACAAAGGTGCTAAATTTAGAATGATTTTTTGCGTTTTTTGATTAGGTAAGGTTTAACCATGATATTTCACATCATTAACAAACAAAAATCCCCCCTGGCGGCAGCGAAGAGTTTTGCCCCGTGAGGGTCCATGCGTCAGGGTCGTTCCCGAAATATGATCGTACATTTCTCTTACGCATGGCGTAATGATTTTGGTACGGACCATTGTAGTAGTCGTTCCGGTGTAGAAGTAGAACCATTGTCCGGCGTATACTCATAGTCCGGGAACAATGGTTGAAACAATAGGCAATCGATTCAGTGACTTCTTTTTACGCAACATTAGTTTCACGCTTTATTCCGTTATGTCTATGGAGCCGGACTATGGCTCCCCACGGAATATATCTGCTTTCACACCCGAACATGGGTACTTAGATGGTCGTAAGTGCATATTCTACCAGTAAAACTACGAAAACTTATCCATCCCATGTATGATTGGGATGAAAAATTGGGCTCTGTCGGGTGCAAAGTCTGAGGCATGGTTGCGAATGTTACCTATTGTGCCTATTATCATCAGGGTACGAATGTTTTTATTGTGTGGTATCTATAGAACTTTTAACACGTATTAAACATTCTGACAGGTTCGCTTAATTGTCGGTCGTTAATTTTTGTTCGCGTGTGTGCTTCTGTGTGTGTTTAATTTCTCATATTTTTTATTTGCTGCACACTTTTCATCCGTTTTGTTAATTGATAGTTTATATAACTGTTTTAATTATAGAAATATTTCAGGATAGTTATATCTTTGCGAATGAGAGCTGTTATTTTCATTTCTCTGATAATTTAGATGTAATCTATACTCTATTTTTTTTTTTTCTTTATTTTAAATCGGAATTCGGGAGGGTCCTTTTATTATGAAAAGAAATTATTTAAAACTCAATATCGTGTTAACATGTCCACGCAGCTACCATATACTTACAGGTAAAAGTGTACATTTTCAATTCAATTTGGCAAGATGAAACAAATATAACTTGTCCTGAACATGCACGGTATGTATTGTAAAGTTTTTTTTCAATAAATATAAAATAGGCCTATATAACAAAATGTTCGCCCCAGTAGGTAACAATACCGGATTAAGGATTTGCTTCTAGAAATATGGATCAAGTATATTAAATTTGTTTGTTGATCAATAAAGTTCTCGAGTTCCAGATATTTTTGTAATATTAGATATTAGCAGATTTTTTAAGATTTTTTTTTTTGAGCAATGAAAAATATGTTGTAGAGGGTCAAGTTGGTTTTATGAAAACCTACTAAATTTTTTTATTGTTTACTTTTAGCAAAACAAGTTATAGGGTTTATATTTGTTTGGCTGTAACCTTGTTGCTACAAGCTGCTACCCAACTCGTACTCTAAACAGCATATCATCACTCATGTTGAACTGATGATCCCACTCTTCATAACACGTATAAAGACGCTTGATGACATTATATAATAATAAAAAAATTAATTCAAGGTTCTTTAATTTCAAATCGTGGCCTGTAGGCCAAATTACTAGAGACTTTACAACTGAAACAATTACTAGACAGAAACAAAGCAACTTGGAGGCGCAGCTTAAACAGCGCATATTGCAACATTCAAACACTACACGAAAAACACACGGAATGGGAAGTGCAAGCTTTCATGGTCTTGCCTATTTTCAAAATTAACCATTGGAGAAAGTGGCCTTCAGTTTTTTTTAAACCAGATCTGTTAATACAAATAAATCCCAACTGGAGTCCCCCGAATTAAATCCCGCAAGTGGTCCCACTGAGATTCGAACCAAGGACCCTTTGCTCCAGAGGGTAAGTTGCAACCGCTAGACCACGCCACTTTCTCGCGTATATTACAAGGACACAATAGGTGTAGAAATATTAGTTTCGTCTTCATTAGATAACATGACTAATATAGATGTGTGTCAATATACTCATCATGCCCAAGAAGAGAAGTTATTCTGTAGACTTTTTTACGCATTTGAACCTTCTTTAGCAAACAACACCACGAAAAACATTGTGATACTTTTCTTTTAAAAAGCCAATGTAGGTCAATACGCTAGGCGTAATAATTATACAAGAGAACTTTCTCTCAATACCATAAATCTGGCCTTTAAACTTACAAAATAAACGATGTCGGTGCTGTGTTCATCCTAGGCCTACAGTTACGGACACAATACGTACTATTACTCACTATGAAAATAAACCTACATTTTATATAAGTTTTTACAAGACATGCTGTACTCCTTAATTACTTCCTGGATCTGAATTATTTCAACTTGGGGAAGGGGATCATTTTCACTTTGGAGTAAAGTAACAGTGATGGGCTGAAATGGTGGTCTTTGGAGACACGCCCGTAAAAATGTGGAGGGGTGGAAATACCACAAGACAAGGCCTATTTTTATCTTAAAAAAGACTCTATGTTTTGAAAAGTTTTTAGTCAATTCGACAAGGTTATAGGCCTACATAATTCTTTCGAATTAAGTTTTCCAAAAACGGTCATTGGGTTGATTGGACACTCAAGCGAAACAAAACAAAAATAAAACAACCAACAAAAAACACCCACACACACACCAAAAAAACACTAGGTGATCCCCTGGTCTCGAAAAGTCATTCATATTTCATTTGCGATTTCGATTTCATCATAAGTCATGTCCAAGATGGTGATAGTTCCTACAATATTCTACCAGCTCCCATCCCTTTCCAATACAATCACGAATACTAGCCCTCAAATGTCCATGATATCAGAACTTGATGATCGTTATATGCCAAGTTACGTCAACTCTGAGTAGGCGTAGAAATTCGAGTAACTTTACGATAATCCTGCGACTAAGTTAAGATTCAGGAACGCATGAACATTCGTGGAAATAGCGTACGTTCTAGAACGACCAGTACAGTGAGTTTTTCTAAAAAGTTTTGAAGAAGAAAATCTTAAGTGATTACTACCGCTTCGGGAAGCAGGAATTCGTAGGTGTGAACTTTACGCAAAAGTTGCTAGAGAAGAGGCTACGACTGTCGTACGCCCACTTTTCGGGAAACGGAGCCAGGTTCCGAACCGACACTGGGCATATACTAATCATTTCAGCCACAAATGGTTATTATTAAAAGTACTAATTAGATTTATGTCATTTTTTTTCGCGAAACCGGACGGACCGTATCAAAATGAATAGGCCTACAGTATTGTGAATACCGTACCCAAATTGTTGGAAAGCTGGCGAACACTAACTAAGCAAATATATCATGATGATGTGTGATGAAAAACATCCGCAAAATCAGTAGAAATCCTTCCTCAACAACAATCATTCTCAGGCACAGGTTGTTACGTAGAAGTACTACAAGCTCAGAAAAGTAACCTCCCGGTGTTCATAAAACAAAATTCACACTTACTATTTGTAAGAGATTGACGTGAACCAGACGTAAATTCCAAAGTAATGATTTTTAATATATACAGGAATGAATTTGATCAATCATGAAATTTACACAATATTGCAATGCACAAAATTATTAAAATGAAAAACACACAAATTTAAAAATCAAATTCAACACAAAACATCTCATTAATTCACAGTTCAAAGTTCTCGTTGGGTACGCGCACCAGTCTCTGTAGAATCAGTCCACATATACATCTTGGCGACACCCCAAATCTTCTGGTACAGTTCATCAGTAGTTTCGCGGAAATCGCAAAAGTCCTTTGGTCGCGACTTGCCGATTAAATGTGTAACTCGTGACTTGAAGACACTATGGAAGTATAAATGCAGCTTGGCGAACAATAGTCCACATGTACTCAGTGCATTAAAGGTGAACGCTTGGTAGAGGAAGCACTGGTATTAAAGAAACACAATCCTGCTGGATATTCTAATGTTAAGCTTTGTTTTTCCAAAGGCACTCAAGTTTATTGCAGCTCTGACAGTTCTAGCAACTTTCCAGAATTATATAAAATAACATAACATTTATAAAATCAAAGTTATGCAAAGTTCTCCACCTTCTGTTGTGATAGGCTACACTCGCTGAAATATCTTGTCAACCGGCAAAGAGAAATAACTTGGCACATAATTGTATTTAGCAACAATTTCCCACATGATGCAACAACAAATTAAGGCGAAGGACACAGTCGAAATGTCACAATCTTTTCAGTTTGCTGAAACATGTTTTTAAAGGCCAGTCCAAATCCTTGTACTCGAAGTGTTTTGCACATAGCAATCACAAAGTCAATGTCATAACAGGTGTGCAGTTTTGTTCATATAGGTAAACAAAAAACCTCTGTCCAGTTCTTAGAAAATGGAGAAGATAAGACATTGTGCTCCTCTAGTCCTTTGACTGCGACATATTCTGACATGTTTATCTCCGGAAGTTCCACACACTTTAGCCGGATTAGCTTCGGATCAGACAAGTCATGCTTATTGCACAACACATTGTTGTAAGTTTCATATTTCATTCTCTCACTCATAATTATATGATTAAATTTAATTAATAAAACAGAAAAAAATAGTATTAATATTCAGGAGTCTGTCACACAGGAGCATAACACAAAATGATGTGCAACATCAAAACAGTTCAAGACATGTACCAGTACATTGAAATCCCTTCAGCATGCCTTCATCAAACAACCCAAGGGCCCTTGGAAGTTATTTAGAATTTTCATTATTGATGAGATATCCATGCATTTAGGATTGGCACATGTCTATACCCATCATGCTCCCCCCATGTGCCCCGGGGGATGCGCCACAACATCTATAAATGAACAACTGGCCCTTTCATCTGGCCAGACGCAACACATGGCATCTAGGCCTATCTCTAGTTCCGAAAACTCTGGATCAATTTTGTGGACAATATTACCGATGTAAAAAAATGAGAGTCCCCATGACAGGTCTTAGCTTGCACGTTAAAATATACAGAATAAACTGTGACCTTGTAGACGAGGCTTTCGGATACACTGCTTAAACAAACAATGTGTGCAGTACATAATGGGGAACTCAATAGACCGATGGTCGGTGGAACTCTGCATAATAGGACGCTCTAATTCATGACGCCGATAATTTTCATTTGCACGGGTGTCTTTTTAATATCAGCATGGTACACAAGAATGCAACATAATTTAATAATCCTTCCTAAATATGTCAGTAAAAGAAACAAAAAACAGATGCCTATGCGACGCCAATTGAACTATGCACCCTGATAATTTAACCACTATTTCAATCAGTGAACAGTTTCAAAAACAACGCGCAGGGATTTGAAAAGTAAAATACAAAGTGACACAGTCTTATGAATAGGTAGAAAAACTATCCAATTCTATTGGCGTGGTATTTCAATATAACCTTTTCCCCCAGGTTTCATTCAATATAATCAGGCAAATCTCTTTTTATAGTGTTGACAGAAGAAGTTATCCCCTGAAATAATCAAATGTCGTACACTCCTACCTCGAGCTATCATATTTACCCTAGAATTGAATGATTACGACATTAGGGAATGTGATGCGACATTACCTAACCACTATCATTAGTTCAACCTTATTAAACCGAAATCGAAGTATGCAACCACAAAATAAAGTCAATTTAGGCTGCAGAAAATGATTAAGTTTATACAGCAAATCATAAGCCATAAAATCCTTAAGCGCAGTTTAAAACTGAGAAAAACATAAATATTAAACATTCTTGAAATTGCTGCAGTCAGGATCAGATAATTTATATATATTCCGCCATCCGGCACATTTGGATCTCAACCTTTCAGTTTCTTATTCTCTCGTGGGGCTTCTCGTCAATTTTATAAAACCTGACCTGAATCGGTTGCAAAAGTCTCTGGCAGTGTTTGGATACCGATAAGAGAAGTGGGGTGCCTTATTTGGGAGATGAGCGCCTGAAAGGGCAGGACAATCTGTGTTTTTGGATTAATGGTTTTTTCAAGTGGGATAACCACAACCGGATTACCCCGATTTTTTTTCTTGCGCTACCCATGAACATGATAGATTACCTGAACACTTGCAATAAATAAGTGAGTGCATACATTCTATGGTGTTTTAAGTTTCATATCCACGGTCAGAGGATGAAGGTGCCGGAATGATTTGGCAAGTATTGACCAGTAATAACAGCAATGTTTTTGTAAACATTTTAGGGCCTTGTATCTTCTGAAATATGTCGGCCGATGTAACACACTGGCAATTGAGATCGAAAGTGTGGTCTAGTGAAAGGCCATGACTCGTGATAGTTGAAGTCGCGAGTTCGAGCCCCACCGGTGGGCCAACCGTGTTGGTTGTGTGCCCATGGGCAAAGATACTACTTAATCTCATTCATTTCCTCGACTCAGCCGACCCAAACGAAATCGTGGGGAGCGATCAAATGTTTGGGAGGATCTTACAATCTTAGTGCTGATGGGGATGTGCGCCTGGCCGGCAGGCCATCCTAGATTAAGCGAGATTGTGTGTGTGACTGATTTCGCTATGACGGCTGTAATAATGATGCACCGGCTTGGAAACTGGTACATGTGAATGAAGACGGCTATATAAAAACCGGCTCTTAGTTGTATTATTATTGATTATATTGATATCTGTTAGTCGTTTGGTTATACTATGGCCATAATGGGATTCGCAAGGCAACAAGAGTGATTGATTTAACTGGCTATAACTACACGGCGGTAAATCTTAAAATTAGCACGGGTGCTTTTAAATACCAGTAAACGATGTAAATAGATTTTAATGGTTGTTAAAGGCCTCTTGATAAACTGTCCATGGGAAAGTCGCCCGATGGTTCGAACATAGAGAGTTGGGATTGTTGGGAGTTGCCGGCTCGCTATGTAGCTCTATGGGAAAAAAAACATAAATCGTCATTAATAGTGCCTGATTGATTCCTCCAAAACCGCTTGGAATGAATTCCTTCATGTGGTGTTACCATGGAACGGCAAGAAGACAGCATTTTAAGCGAATTTTTTCTCTTTTTGTGGAGAATACTATCCTTTTCGCGCGATTAAAACAAATCGGGACCTAGACTGCCAGAACGCTATTATTCAAATATTAGTTTCATGCTCATGTATTTGGGATTCCGCCACGCCTATCGACTCACGATTCCGGCACGAACGTTATACAGATTTACACGAGAATACTGTACTGCGCTCATGCACATAACGTATACCGCATGTATTACAGGATATGACTTCTGTCGAACCACATTTTGTAAATTTCCTTTCCAGACCTGATTTGTCATAGTTATCGCATTTTCCTCCCGCGAGCCTTCTCTTCTTGCGTAAGGCGATGCAGCTAAATTTGTTGTAGACGGTGGAGCTGTTGATTGGTTGGAGTTTGAAAGGTCTATGTCCCACCGGTGGACGAAGGTAGGGCACTCATTGAGAATATAATCCGCAGTCTGTGATGGAATATGGAGAACCACATTGGCAGGGCTGGAGATGGCCGCAGCCCCCATCGGTGCATATTGCTATTGAAGCAACCGACAATCCTGTGCGAATCCGTTTAAGGTGATTTTGGTCTGGCCTTGGAGTATCTAGCCAGCACGTATTACATGTCTGTAAGATGGTCAATGAGGAGCTGGAGAGTTTCGCGCGTTTTACAGGGGGGGGGGTGTAAATATATAATAATAATAATAATCATAATAATAGATTTATAAAGCGCCTTTTCCTACAGTAGGCAAGCGCTATGAGCAAGAAGGAAGGGAAAAACTACAGTTTTGGGATACAGATGAGACTTCAATGACTTTTAAAGCGGAAATTGATCTCATACCACGGATGTTGAACAAGGCAATTCCCGTTTTCCACAAAAAAGGACCTGCAACTGACAGGGCACGATCACCATGTTGTTTATTGGAGCGAGCCCTTGAAATTTGATGATTGAGCTGGAGCGAAGTGCATAAGTGGTTTTGTACTAACTGAAAATAAGAAGTAAGATACTGAGGGGAATTCATATGAAAAGCTAAAAAAAAACGTAATGAGGAGAAGTCTGTATTCAATCCTCTGGGCAATAGGCAACCAATAGGGATGATAATGGAGAGCATTAGCGCGCGAAGGTGTCTCAATCAACGGCGCACCACCTGTTTGAGGCCCTGAAAGGCGATGGAAGCCTGTTTCTTATCAATACCATACATTAGTTAATTACAATAATCTAATCTAGACCTATAGAGTGCGAACATGTTATGACATTCTCAGTATCATGTGTTTTAGAATCGATTGAGTGTGCAACATCCATGGAATGGAGCGTGACAAAGCAGTGATGTGATTGCACATGGTCATGGAACTATCAAATGTAACACCAAGGTTACGGCATCGAGTAAGTAATTAGATATTGCTTTGTCCCTCCCCCAAAGTAAAAGAGTATGATGATTTTCAGGGACTCAATGATGCCTATACGGAATAGAAGAACTCAGTTTTTGGACTGATTTCAATGTTAATATATTGTTCAACATCCATGACTGAAGGTCATCCACACACTTTTGGCCAATCTGAAAACGTGCACAACTGCCTCAACCATCAACATTTGGAATCAGAATCGTACATCAATCTGGACACGTCAGCATACACAGATAATTAAGTTGTGATGAATTCTTCCAATGGCCTAGACTCTCCTAGTGGCGATCAACTTGAAGAAATTTCATATTTGGGTGAAAGGTGGCCATTGGCGCTTTAACGTATAGGAATCGTTTGATGTCTGCGTTCCCCGGGGGAGGTTGGATTTATTTGCAATCCCTGTGTAACAACACGTCCTTAGCACTCTATGTAAATCCCCGTAAACATATGTATATAGATTCATGGTGTTTCAACAGCTCATATTTGGTCATTTTTCTGTCATACCTGTGCAAGAAACAGTTTGCGCCCCATAAAGCGAATCATTAACGTTTAACTTCACGAACAAGCGATCACTATGACAATCACAGGTCTTGGAAAGGAAATTTGGAGCAAAAGTGGTTCGATATAGCCGGAACCGATCGCGGAGTCGATAGGCGTGGTAGGACCCCACTACGACAATGAGACTGATTTTGAATAAAAACGTTCTCGCAGTCTAGGGATTTTTGAAATGGGGGCGAAAATGGAATTCCTAAATGCATTTTTTTTTTCCAAATTTCTTCGACGGAACTAAAATTTTGCAGAAACAAAATTGCTTACAATAATGTCTTCTTGCATATGGAAAATTGAAGGAATTCATAAAGCGGTTTTGGGGGAATACCTCAGGCATATTAATGCCGTTTTCGGGATTTTTTTTTTCCATAGAGCTCTCCATGAGCTCGGCAACCAAAATCCCCAATCTAGTAACGACGAACAACCGGGCATCCCCCCTTGTAACGCCCCTTGACCAGACCACAGAATAAACATCACCAGATCTATTGCTCTTTATAAGATGGTTACCAGCAGTTAATAGCTATCCATGGGGAGCCTTTTCGGGGTGAGCGATCTTCGGCAGACTACTATTCCCCAAAGTGGAGAGGGGTAGTCGAGTTACTAACCACAGGTTCACGGCGCTGCCTTCGCACGTGCCACATGCTTGGGGAACTGCCGTGATACTCCCCTAAGGGTCTTCTTGACATTGACCCCCGGAGATAATAACCTACGTTCATGAGGGTCTGAGGTGAGAATCCACGTGATGCCAATCTTCAGTGCCGAAGTGCCACTATATATGATGGATAATAATCGCAAGACTTGTTCAATCCTTGCGAAGGACCATATAAAATGGTAGGACGAAAACTTTTGCTTTTCAAAACATTCTGGCCAATGTCCTCCTCCTTTTAGGTCCCTTTTTTGGAGGTTCTTTTGCAAATTCGTGGTGTTACAGGAAATCCATCAGTTGGACATCCTAAATCAGTTATCATTGTATTGTCATAAAACATAGAATATTATAAAAACATTCGAGTAGATGACGAGCGACCCACTTCACAGGCCCGATTTGAGGTTTGGCGAATATTTCTTATCGATAAACTTTGCCACACACCTCTGTCTAAACGCCGGCAGAGTCGCTATGTTTACACACTTACGGGTTCCGTTACCTTAATCTCATATGTTTGCAATAACATATACTGACTTTCGAAACGAGAACACAAACGAGCCCATGAGTGGGCAACTTTTATATAGGAGATATGGAAAATGCTGCCCCTATGCTATTCATATCATATAGTTTGCAGGCCTATTTGTTTTAATTTTTGCGTAAAAACTATGCAGTACGCCAAATTTAGCTAAACCTGTAATCAGGTGTTCACACGAAACTTGTATACTTTGTCTCAGGACATTGCTATCTATGAAAGTTTTTCAAAAAGCTGCATTTTAACAGCGACTGTCACTACGTTTTGCTCAATTAGAGTTGATTTTTCAACGGCCGTTTTAAGGTTGTTTGTAATTTTAAAAATACCACCCTCATGTGCCTTTTGGCCAAGCAGCTTTTCACAGACAGACTTGCAAGTTCATAATTTCCACATCATAAAATTTATTGTGATCATATCAACCCCACAAATTACCTTTTATGATGAATTCTTTATTAGATGTATGTAACTCTGCAAGCCAACGCATTGCCTTTTTTGTTGTTTTTTTTGTTTGAATCTGTTTTTTAAGCTCTTGGGCATCTTCAGATTCGTCTTAAACCATGCCCATTATGAAGTGTATTTTGAAGAAACCAGAGACAACTGGCACATTTGGTTAATAGTGCCCGCATTATTTTAAATGGCCCGCACCTGTTTCACAAAAAAGCGCCCTTACCATTATGGTCAAAACAATAATTTTATAATAACCTTACTTTGGAGTTGTTTTATTAAATTCAGCAGATCAAGGATCATGGCGTTAACACAAGAAGATACACATCGGAGTTGATTCCCTCGGCTCCCCTTCTGTTTGATCGGTCTGTAATCTTTGTGGCTTTAATAATTGATGTACAAGTCAGTGATATCATGTATAACCTTAATTCTTGTTAAAGTTACACCAAAAAATGACTAAAAATGACTGGTATCTTTCACTTTCCCTATATGTTTTTGGTATGGTAATTTTTTGTGTGTGAATTATATCTGTCATTCTTACGAAATATCCTAGACTATCAAGAGACCAAAATTGAAGAAACTGCAGATTTTGTTAGGTGGTCATAGCTGGTGTTGAAGTTAGGTGTTAAGAGGATTTGCTTCTATGCTTCAAATTTCACCGCCTGTTATCGCTAGTTTAACCGTTTTTTTTGCCGGCTGCAACTGGTTTCCATACCATTACTTTTTAATACATAAAACCCACTACAACCGCCGTGAACCGCCGGTTGTTGAGATTTGAAGCTGGTGGCCTATAATAGATTAACCGCTGTGATATATTTACCGCTTCAGATGGTTTTACGGAATAAGTCACATGTACACAATGACTAGTGCGCATGAGCTTTATTCCGTAAGACTACATGAAACGGTAAACTATGTTACAGTAAATCTTTACAGACACCGCCACTTATTGTTTTTGATATCGGTAATGAAACACACTACAACCGCCGTGAACCGACGGTTGTTGAGATTTGAAGCTGGTGGCCTATAATAGATAACCGCGTGAGATATTAACGCTTAAGATGGTTTTAAGGAATAAGTTCACATTACACAATGACTAGTGTGGCATGAGCTTTTATTCCCGGACGAATAATGAAGCGGTAAAAATATCAGAGCGGTAATATTCTGTTACAGAAAACAACGCCCCTTGTGTTTTTTTTATTCAGTAAGGGCTTGACTTTCAGTTGTATTTTTCTTAATGCCCTTGGCGTATCAAACAATCATATTTGTTTTACATTCGGGTCTTGGTGGCCGATATTATTAGCTAGCGCTTAAGCTGGGGCAAATTATCCATATTATGGTTTATTGATGATATCAGCGGGAAAAGTATGTCCGACTCTTGAGTAAAAGTGTGGGATTATACACGAAACACATCTACAATGTATCCTTACTTTTTGGAGGATGACCCCTATAAACTATAAAGTTTAATTTCCAATTTATGTGGGAAGAGTATATATGGTTGGCGTAATTCGTTTTAAATGCTAGCAGGGACGCAGATAAGGACATCCTTGCTACTGGTGTCAGTTTCAGGCATTTTAATTTTCATCAGTTGAACATAATTAAAGGTCTCTTGTTTTATCCTTAAGTTTCGATATTATTTCTGCAATTTTTCGGTGTCATTCTCTACTCCTTCTTTACCTTTCTTCTTTCGTTCTCACTATTCATTGTTTCTTCATTTACACAGTGGTTGACAAACCTCACGGCACATACCGAAATACTTGATCAGGAAAATTAACGTAATGACTATTTGTATCCAGGTATCAATTCTACGAAAAACCAGTCACCTAAAAGCAAGCGAACATCGCGATGTTACCGCCCCGCTCGCGACCGTTACCGCTTTTGCATCAGCCGCTAGGGACCCTGTCGTACGCGAATACCCAAAATCAAAGTATTGCTAACAAATGGGGTCCTGTACTACCTGGCAAGTTGGAATGCTGTCCCTCACTTGGTGCAACCTTTACACTGTTGGAGCTTGATGAGTCGTTGCTGTTCTGCCTCCAAGGGACCACTTGTGTTGGAAAGAAAAATACTGGTCAGAAAGAAGAAATGGTGAGGAAACTTCTTTAAATCTTACTGTTACCAAGCCAGCATTCTTAATTAAGAAAAGATGGTTTGAGAATCCCAGATTTGGTAATTTGGGGGAATATTTCTTTAGGAGCATGCAATTTTATGGATGAAATGGGGTTGACAGGGGTAAGGTCGCCCATTTTGAAGTATTAGTTTTCTCACTTTTTTAGGTGGGAATGAGAGCCTAATTTGCCTTTTAGTCTTCAAAGCTGATAATAATACCTAGGGATGCTGGATTGGGGTGGATAGGAAGTGGCTGGTTTAATTTTTTATCATATGGTGAAAACTTTCTCACAAAAGGTTAGTTTCATCGGTCAACGGGAGCGAAGAAAAGAAGGTAAATGTGCGACGAGTCGATCTAAAGGAAAGAAAGACTCCAGGTTTGGTTTAATCAAGCTGGGAAACGATTTGAGACAGCTTGATCGGAAACAATGAATTGTGCAATACTTGGGAGTGTGAAAGTGGAGGATTAAATTGTGGACGTGGTGAAACACCAGTATTTTGGGGGTTGTAAGTCAGTTTTACCCTTGTATTAAAAGGAAATTTGGCTCACTTTGACAAGCGAACTCGCTGAACTAGGGAGTTGAAGAAAGCTACAAGTTTCTCGTAAATTGTTAGATGAGAAACTTAATTTGCTGAGGTTTGATGAAGATCTTTAGAGGAAAGAATTAGTGTTGTGCCACCACCCTGTTAATTCGGCGGACTCGGTGGATATGGAACTGCATTTGGGGGAATGGTGGCGGCAGAATGCTGTGAATTCATCCCCTCTTTTAATTGGGGAGTAGTGCGGCAAATTTTAGATCTTTTTAAAGTTTGAAAAGGGTTGTGAGATGCAATTCAATACCTGTTCTGAAAGTAGAAGCGAGAGCGGATTGGTCAATGAGGAGTCAGATTCTTTTCCCTGGTCACACAATTTCCTTAGTAGTATGGTTTTCTGTTGCTTTGAAAGAAGATTATTTGCTAGCAATTATGACTTCCAATTTAAGTTATGTTTACATAGTAATTTAAAGGATCCTATTTGATTGGAAGAATGAATATGGCAGTTTTAAAAAATTCTTGTACAAATTTGAATAGCACTCTGGGAAATACGCAGCAAAAGTAATAGAAATTGATATAAGGAGAATTAAGCACATGAGAATTCAGGGGCTAGAGAGTCATTCTGGGGGGTTTGGAGAACAAGCTTGGGGAATTGTATGAAGAGGTCTGCTTCCTTTAGTAGGTTTGGGTTGTCGTCCTCGACAATTCGCTGGGTTGATTCACCTAGAAAACCCTTCGGTGGCTCAGGTTTACAACGTTTACAACAGAATTCTTCAAAGTAATTTCAGAGGTTACAACTAGGTAAAGCTGCCAGATTTTCAGTGGAGGCTGTGAATTTAAACACTCAAAAGATGTATTGTTCTTTGTTGAAAATTTGAATGTGAATCGTGAATTTAAAGTATTAAATCATTAAAAAAATAGAAGCTTATCTAAAAGAATTTGTCCTTGCAACTTAATTCAGGAGGGACTTGGGGCTAATTTAGAAAGACTTTGGTCAATTCAAATATCCGAACCCGCGTTGTTGTACGTCGTCGAAGCTTACGATACCATTTAAGACCCGCGGCTCGTTACAATTGGTGGCAGCGGTGGGAAATTCATAAAAGTCTTGTGTCTACTCAAATAAATCAGCACATTCAGGACAATTTTTAAAGCAACTTTTGCCTAGTTGTATAATCTCAAGGGATTGAAATCCTTAGTTGAGTTAGGGTTGAATAAATTGTTTAAAATTTGTGTGGCCATTTTGATTGAAAATTCATGCTGACTCGTTCCAGGGCCAAACGGCTTAACCTTAAAGACAAATGTCTGAAAAGGAGAAGTGGCGGCCAAAGGGAAAACCAAAAGCCATCCAGTGAAATTTTATCAAAAGACAAAGTTGTTCCTACTTGGACTGAATGGGGGCAGTTGCGGCAGCTCAACAGAGCATGGGTTCTCTTCCTGGTACCCGTTCCCTTCCGTTAGGAGCCCGCCCAAAAATTCCCAGGCCTAAAGATATTAGGTCTTTAACTTTTGATCTGGGAACTGACTATGAAGGTGAATGAAAAATCAAAAGGTTAATCTGAAATGACGTTGTTAAAAAACTTGTGAGCTGTCGAGGGTGTTAAAGAAAAGTCCTCTGACAGACGACAGTTACCAGAAGCCATCGGGTTGGATCAAGCCATGACAGCTAAGACCAAAAGGGACAAAACAATATCGACTGAAACCGTTTCATCAAAACTAAGATTTGGTCCGGGTTACGTTCCACAATAACAAAGATAAGCCCATAGCTATAGGCATGATTGATTACCATGGAAGGGAAAGGTACGGTGGGACAGTTGGTTGGTTCACTTTAGTATAGTTGCAGAAATTAATGGTTGGGATGAAGAGGGAAACAGGCCGAAGATTTGGCCATGAGGTTGATACGAGATGAGGCATTGATAGCTTCAACAGAGTCCCTTCCGGCGATGAAATTGCCTCTGTGGGGGAAATTGTAGAAATTCTTAGGGGAATCCTTTGATCGGCCGATTCTAGTTGCCAACAAATCGGCAATAAGTTCAAAGTCGGAAAAGAACGAACGGGAGAGTTCCCTTAAGTTCTTGCGTTCATGATATCATTAGGTTGGCTAAAGAAGCTTATCTCAGGCACACAGAGTATGATAATGATTGGCAAAAAGATCAATTTATAGTTTGCACTGGACTCGAAGCTTTGAGGATTGCAAGTTCGGCGACGGGAGACCTAAGACTATGAGAGGCTTTTAAGGGTAGCGGTGACGAAGAGAAGTTTGGAAAGAAGAAGAAAGTCAGGTCTCAACATTTCGTCGAAATGATCATTTTAACAACGAGGAAGTTCAAGTAATTCAGGAAAGATAAAATCCGCAGGTAGAAACCAAATCACCAATAAATGAATTATGTGAAGAATGACAAACTAAGACAGTAAGCAGAGTCACAAAGGGAACTGCTGACCTTAAAGGAGATGCTTTGGGTTGTGCGAGAAAAAGGCCATTCTCAGAGGGAATGTACAAACATAACTTCGTCAAACAAACACAGACTTCATCTGGGAAAGTGCAGGAAAACGTCTTAAGGCGGAGTCTTGGGCCGATACTCAGCCTATGGAGGAGGCAAATAAGGCTCATTCAATCAACCAATAAACTTGTATTTCTGCGAGCTTAACTTTTTGAATAAAAGAAGAAAGAGTGGCCTATGCTCCTAGATGTGGTTCAGAGCTATACTATCCTGATAATGAAGTGGGGAAATACTTGGAAACCAGGCATGGATTGAAGTTGGAACCGTTTGACGGACCGTTGAAGGCTGCAAATGGAAATTACATGAAGATTTGGGAATGGCTGAGATTCCGATAGGGTTGATGGAATGTTTTTCGGCAGCTAGTACTGGGTGGAGACCATTGATTCGCAGGGGGCTTCTTGGAAATGATTTCTGTATTGGGCATAATACAAGGAAGTTTGGAAACCCTGGAGCCACTGTTGTCTGATGGGTGGACTAGAAGTTCCTATCTACAGGGAGAAATGAAAAACGTGTTAGTTCTTGTTGTAGGGTTGCCTTGGCACAGACAGTTGTTGTGGAGGCAGGTAGGAAATGATAGTCCTTGGGAAAATAGCTGGCCGTACGTTTTCATCAGCATATGGAATGGTTGAGGCATCAAATAGATTCAACAAAAAAAGCCGGGGTATTTTTGGTAGCCCAAAGCAGTGGTCTCCCATAACATCGTTTTCCTTAAGGGTTGATTGAAGTCAGTCCTGAGCCAGATAATTCACGACAGACTCCTGTTGACCATGATTCAACCGGCTGAAATGGTCTCCGATGAAGAAGATTGGTATGAGAAGTCAGACTCGAGCTTCGAAGAAGAGTGGAAGGCTTGATTGAAAGGAGCTCAGCTGCGTGAGTGAAGGATCAAACAACAGCAGTTGAAGGAAGCTCTTGGAAAGAAGAATGAAGGCTTTTGCCAAGCCTGGAGAGTTGGCTAGGAAGAACAAGCCTGACTTATCAGCAAATAATTGACACTGGCGGACCAAGACGATAAGCAAGCAAAAAACTCTACGCAGAGAGTGCCTACCACAGAGAAAAGAGATAGAACGGCAAGTCCAAGAGATTTGGAGCAGGGGGTTATTTCTCATTCCGACTCATCATGGAATAGACTCTCCAGTCTGTTGGTTATGAAAAAGGATGGTCAGCTCGTCTTTGCTTGGACATGCGCCGTCTTGATGATTGTACTGGAAAGATGCGTATGCCCTCCCGAGGATTGATGATAGTTTTGATGCTCTTTGTGGAAGCAAGTGGTTTTCAACTGTGGATTTAGCCTCGGGATATTGGCAAGTGGGAGATTGATACAAAGATAGGGCTAATAACACGGATTTTCTGCAGTGGGTCCGGAACATTTGAATGAATGTATGAGTTTGGGCTATGTGCTTGCCCCTGACACTTTTGAACGGTTGATGGAAAGGGTTCTCTATGGCTTGCAATGGGAAATATGCTTTGGTTATTTGGATTGACATATCGTGATGGCAGATTCATTTTGAACAACCTTGGAAACGTTTGGGAGAGGTTTAAGCGGTTGAGGGAGAGGCCGGCTTGAAATTACATCCAAAAAAGTGTACTTTCTTTCGTTCTGAAGTATTGTATTTGGGACATCTAGTGACTTCAAAAAAGGGTTGTTCTATGATCTGTAAAGTGGACAAGGTTTTAAAAAACTGGCCTTCCCACTTCTGTTGAGGAGGTTAGAGCCTTTCTGGGACTTGCAGGCTATTATCGCAAGTTTATTAGGGACTTCAGTATAATAGCTACTCCACTTCATATAAGTGGACTCAAAAAGGAGTGAAGTTTCTCAAAATGGAATCAAGCTTGTCAGGAAGCTTTTGAGAGGTTAAAAAAGGCATTAACATCTGCTCCGATTTTAGGATACCCCGACTTTTCGTTTGAATTCATTTTGGCTTACAGACGTTGTGCAGAGGCAGGGAAGTGTTTGTCACAGCTTGGGTATGGGCAAGAAGTGGTTATCGCCTACGCTATGTAAGGAAGTCAGTAAGAGTGAACGGAAAAAAACATAGTGTTACAAGACAGGAATGCTAGCGTTGGTGACCAGCTGTTAAGCATTTTAGCCACTATCTGTATGGGCGTAGGTCAGGGTGAGGACCGATAATGGATCTCGAAGGTGGTTATGAATTTCAAGGATCCTGAAGGGCAATTGGCACGTTGGATCGAAACTCTCAGTATGTCTTGATTTCACTCTCGAGACACCCCATGGACTCAACATCGCAATGCTGAGGCTATGTCACGAATGCCCGAGAGGGAAAAAGTGGACAACTTGGAGTTGGGAATTGTGGTGTTTTGGTGTGAAGTGGTGAATCACCAAATGTGGGACAATTTTTTGCTAGGGAGTTTGCAGATGAAATCAAGAAAAAATGCAAAGAGAGGATCCAAGATTGTTACCACTTATTGCTGCACTTGAAAGTGGGGAGAAGCCTCCTTGGAAAGTTATTATTGCTCGATATGGTTGTTGGTAACTACCAAGTCTCTCTGGATGCAGTGGCAACAATTGGAGGTGTGAAGGGATAATGTCGAAATTTTTTTGCGTGTTGGATTGGTAAACATTGCAACAGTGGTGGTTCCTTTTAGGATGAAAAAGCGGGTACGGAGTGGGCTCATACCCACGGAACTGCTGGAATCTAGGATTAGCCCCAAAACTCTCGGGAAGATTCGTCAGAGTTATTTTTGGAACCGCGTTGGAGCCGCTTGCAACCTGCTGCTGTAGGATTACCAATGGAAAGAGTGCTTGCTAGGATATATGGGCCCACTTACGGTCTCAGGGAATTGGGAAATCCGGTATGTGTTAATCATTAATGGATTACTTTCGAAGTGGGCGGAAGCCTATCCCCTCCCAAATTAAGAGGCACGAAGAAAACATAGCTTAGGTGTCTAGTGTGAGCACAAATTGTGTGTGTTATGGGGTCAATCAGATAATACAGAAAGGGAAAAGAATTTGACTCGCGGCTTCTTAGGTCGATTTGTAGACTTTTGGAGATTGACAAGACTTTGACGAGTGCATATAGGCCTCAAAGTGATGGGTTAGTCGAAAGAATGAACCGAACTTTAGCAGACATGATATCAAAGTATGTTTTCCGTTAGGACCAGAAAGACTGGGAATAAATACTTCGGTTGTGCTCATGGCTATCGACTAGTTCTCAGGAAAAAGTTTTGGTTGTCCCCCTAATCGTTGAGTTGGAAGGCAATTTCCATTCCCTGGGGTTGGTTGATGGGAGGGTCCGGGCTCTGAGGAGGCGAGATCGGAAGAGGAGTATGCTCTGAAGCTTCGCGAGCGACTTGAGGAAGTCTTTGAGATCGCTCGCCGAAGCTTCATTGTTGCTCAAACCGACAGAACAGTATTAGTGATTTGAAAGTGTGGTGCCAACCATTCAGAACGGGTGACAAGTTTGGGTATATAATCCAGCTAGGACTAAAGGATTACCCCAAGTTACAGTGTGATGGCAGGACCGTGTAAGATATGAAAAAGTTATCGATGACAAATTATGTGGACAAGAAACTCACGATCGCAAGGTCTGAAGTAGTTACATTTTGACGCTTGAAAGCCATGTGGACTATGAGAAAGACTGCTCATGGAGAGACTAATGAAGACAAAGGGAACTCTGACATTGGCAATCGGTTGTTGGTGGTGAGAACGGGAATATGCTGGATCGACTTGATGAGAAGCAACCCAGACCCTACTCTGGAACAACTTCCGACAACTTGAATTAGTCCTCAGCGACCAACACAAGAGCCTCAACATATGGATGATGGGAAACCAAACTACCTGAAATTGAGACAACAGAAACTTCAAAAGAAAAAACTCTTGACGAACTATCCCAGATTCAGCTCGGAAGTGAACGAAACCCATAAGCAAGAAACTTTATTCAACCAAACGAACCCTAAAAGAAACTCGAAAAAACTGCCTTCCCGATTCCAAGATTTTATGAAATGGGAAAAAGTGTTGATTGGACATCTGTAAAGTTTGGGAACTGTAATGTTCTGACTGCAGCATGGCGACAGTCCGGGGAAAGGACAATTTTTTACTATGCAACTTTGAGAGCTGGAAGCATAGAACAAATTATAATTGCTGAGGTGAAGATGGCACGATGGAATCTGCGACTCTGGAAAACGTTGAAGCCTCCAGTTCGTGGATCTGGCGCCGTTCCTGCTCGAGTTGATAGCTGAATTGCCCATTGTCATAACTGAAATGAATTACCAACTTTTTAAAACTTTGCATTTTGCACTGCTGATGAACAACATGTGGGGTTTCCAGATCCAGATATGAAAATATTGCAGTATGTCGAGGAAGATGGAATTGGAATTGAAAGGGTTTTAAAAAGAATAGTGCTTAAAGTAAAATATTAAATTGTAGGGTGATATGGAAGTCACGAGGACGAGACTTATTAGGGAGGGGGTGGTGTAACAATTGTGGTCCTGCCCTAACTGGCAAGTTGTGAAGGCTGCCCTCACTTGGTTGCAACTTACACCTCTGTTGAGCTTGAATGCGTCAAGCATTTTAATTAGGAAAAAAAAAATGGTTGAGAATCCCAGATTGGTAATTTGGGGGGAATATTTTCTGTAGGAGCATGAAATTTATGGATATGAAAAGTTGTTTGTGAACATGTGTTATGTCAGCCATTTTGAAGTTATTTTTTCCACTTTAGGGGGGGAAAATGAGAGAATAATTTTGTTCCTTTTGTCGCAAAGATGTAATAATACCAGGGAGTGCAATGGTTTTGGGGTGTTATAATAATATAATAGGGCGTTTTTGATATTAGAGTGTATCAGAGCGCATAGCTCTGTAGCCATGGCCCGTATGTTTCAAGGGTATTATTGTTGATAGAGATTACTTTGCAGCGGCAAGTTTTGGAGTTGTGAGTTATGCAACAGGTAATTTAACGAAGGCAGGATTGGTGAAACTTCAAATTTTTTTTTAAGTATCAGATATTACTAGATCTTTGAAAAAGGTTTAAGAGTGATTTGTAAGTCACTGGGACCGAGACGCCATAGGAAATGATGTAGCAGTTCACAAATTACCGTTGGAAATCCCCAATGGCCCAAATCGAGCAGATCGGTCCTACCCTCTCTGTAAGAACCACAGTGTATAGTCTCCCATTGATTAGATTATGCTGTGACAACAGAGATACAGTATGCTTGCTGCTTTTGCCGTATTGTAGTTATAAAGTCGGTAAAGAGATGAAGCAGTTTGGTGTCACGTGTCAGGTACCAGGTCACGTGTCAGGTATCAGATCTCAGTTTGCTCTTCGGGGGGCGACCGATTTATATAAATCCGACTATGTTAAATCAAGGTCTGTACATGACCCCTCTACCCAAGTGCTCTTATTTTTTTCCACAGCAAACCGTTTATTATTATGTCTAAACATACAAAATTTACCATTCCCCCATACTGATTCAAAAACCGACGTACGATGACGATAATCGGTTTTTTTTTCAATGTACGGATACGTACGTCCAATTTTCTGTGGGGGTCCCCCGAACAAAATACTAACCACATCAATGTCGTGACGTCACATCACCTCTTATTTTTTCCAAAAATTGGCTGTTATTTCCCCATAATAAAATTCCTTTTAAATTCAACATCTGCATATTGTTTCTTTATATTAATATTCAATTGGTCCCCCCCGCATGAATGTTAAAAGATGGGTCCATAAGTCTACAAACGCAAACATAGTCAGCCGGCTAAATACCCTTACCGTTGACTGAATGAGCAGAATGATCCCCGAGTTAGTTTCAGCAGGCTTACAGCCCTTGCGCGCGGCTGCGGGGGTTATGCGTCTAGGGATGCTGGATTGGTGTGGATAGGAAGTGGATGGTTTAATTTTCTCCTTATCATACTGGTTAACACTTAGTCTCACAAAAGGGTTAGTTTTTCATCCAGGTCCACGGGAGCTGAAGAAAGTCAATGTGCAGACGAGTCGATCTTAAAGGAAGAAAGACTCCAGTTTTTGTTTATAATCAAGCTGAAACATTTTGAGACAGCTTTGATCGGAAACAATGGAATTTTTTGCATGATTTTGGGAGGTGTGAAGTGGAAGATGAACATTGTGGACTTTGTGAAACACCAGTATTTTTGGGGTTGAAAGTCCGTTTTCAACCCTGTATTTAAAAAAAGAAATGGCTCACTTTGGACAATCGAACTCGCGGGATCTAGGGAGTTGAAGAAAGAAGCTACAAGGTCGTAAATTGTTAGATGAGAAACTTAATGTGCTGAGGTTTGAAGCTCTTTAAGGAAGAATTAGTGTTGTGCCACACCATGCGATTGGCGACCTCGGTGGAATGAACTGCATGTTGAGGGATGCGGCAGAACTGAATTAATCCCCTCTTTTAATTGGGAGTGTGCGGTCAAAATTAGCTTTAAAAGTTTGAAAAGTGGTTGAGATCAATTCAATCCCTGTGTGAAAGTTAGAAGCGGAGCGATGTCAAGAGGGTCAGATTTTTTTCCCTGGTCACACACTTTCATTCGTAGTTGGGTTTTCTGTTGCTTTGAAAGAAGATTATTTGCTAGCAATTTGATTTCCAATTTTAAGTATGTTTACCTATGTAATTAAAGGATCGATTTGATTTGGAAGAATGAATATGGAAAGTTTTAAAAATTTCTTGTACAGCATTTAATAGCACTCTGGAAAAATAAGGCAGCCAAAGTAATGAAAATTAATCATTCAATGGAGAATAAGAACATGAGAATGCAGGCCTAGAAAGTCATTATGGGAGGTTGGAGAACCCCAGCTTGGGGAATTGTTAGGGAAGAGTCTGGACTTCCTTTAGTTAGGTTTTGGGCTTGTCATCTCGACAATTCTCGGGTTGATTACCTAGAACCCTTCCGGGTGGCTTAGGTAGTACAAAGTTTACAAACTAAGAATTCTTCAAAGGTAATTTCAGAGTTAACTAAGGTTGAAAAAGATGCCAGATTTTCAGTTGGAGGCTGCTGAATTTAAACACGCAAAAGATGTTATTGTTCTTGTGAAATTTGAATGTGAATCGTGAAGTTAAGTATTTATTGCATTAAAAAAGAGAAGCTTCTAAAAGAATTTGTCCTTGCAACTAATTAAGGAGTGGACTTGGGGTAATTTAGAAGACTGGTCAATTTCAAATATCGAACCGTTGTTTGTTTCTACGTCCGTCGAAGCTGACGTACCATTAAGACCCTCGACTCGTTACAGTATATGTTTGGATTAAACTTAGTCTGCCGGCAGCGGAAACATGGTTTTTCTTCACCATACGACTTCATGATGTCAGGGTTCTATAAATCAGGTTTCAATTTTTCTTCATTGACGGGTGGCTAGCCAGCCCAGGAAGTGATTCCTGATGCTGCTGCTGCTGAAGCTTGCGGGCACATGTTGTTGTTTGTATGATTATCAAAATGACAAAATGAGTTACCAAAGAGGAGTAGAGATCTCAGACCATACTTAAATACTGGACCTCGGTCCTGGGTTCATCTCCAATCAAATGGTATAATACCCGGAAGAGGGGGAACGTGAGAGGACGAACATAGTAGTGGCTAGGTGGAGCAAGGCAAACTGAAAAATAAAAAAAAAACATCTGATTTCTTGTTGTAAAAATCACTTTGTAATGCATTATTTTATTTGTTTTTAAAATTGTGACCCATTATAATAAACCCGCCGAAATTGACTGCCTTGATTAATTGTAGATAAACGAGAGTATTTTGATGTGAATTAGAGATGAGCGAGGAGTGTTTTCTGAACCATAAAAACCGAGTTAGTGTAAACGTTATTTCTTTAAAACTTTCAATGTTCATCTTGCATTATCTTATAAACCGAATTTCTTTTGATAAATGAATTTCAATTTGTTTTTAGTTGATTGTTTATTTTAAAAACACTCATTATTGTTAGGGCTATTCACACGGTAGGTCAACCTTGTCGAAAAACGGAAAACATATATGATTAAAAAAAAACACAATACAATAAAGCGCCTCTTGCCATATTTTTCATACTTACAAAAGCCAACATGAGTACAGTAAGTACAGACATCAAAGAACATGGATACAAATTTCTACATCTCTCCCCATTAAGGACCAGCTGGAGACGGAAACATGTGCAACTCTGTACTTTTCTTCACAATAGCATTGCGTCAAGGTTTCAAACAATAAGGTTCAATTTTTAACATTGACGGCTGGCCGGGGAATACAATTCTACTGCACTGGGCCTCGATCGTTAATGATGTGTTGTTTGCTTTAACAACTAGCAAAATCACAAATACAATATACTAATAGAGTAAAGAGAGAGCGGATCTCGATGAATGTAATGCCAATAAGATAGTGAAATAGCCAGCCTAAAATGGTTTTCTAATTGTGGACCCAAAGACCCCAAATGAAGTTAAATTATAATTCATAAACACTGCAAATAATCGGACGCCGAACGTAAGTAAGATCAAACATAAAATGCCACTGTTACTTCCGTGCACTGCTGAAACAAAAGCGAAGAGTTTATCGTTAGACACCAAGTGATCAATATTGAACAAAGACATTGTAATTTTGAACAACGCGCTTCACAGGTGTGTCTTATGGCAAGTTTACTGAAAAAGAAATATTTCACGCTTTACTTTAAGTCACCGGCATTTATTTTAACTTACGTTTGTAATGCATGACGCCAGCTCTGCTGACTAAACCCGCGCCCTTGGTTTTGTGGTACGCAGCGGCCTAGACTGGTTGGCAGACTACTTCTTCTTCTATCAAAGACAAACAGCGTAGTTCTCAATTATGATCTAGCCAGAGATGAGTACATCGTCTAGATGGATCGGCAGGTTCTTGCATGATGCATGGTTGCTCCACAGGGGACAGACGCGAGCTGTTCCATTGTCATCATGCTGTTCCAACAGCCAAAAAATATCCTGATCTGGTTTTAGGTAGCCTCTTTTTGTGCAGGAAAAACCTTAGATCGGCCCGTTCGGTTATAAGTCTGTGAGTGTCACCAGTTTCAGCCCATGATACAGATCCAGATGGAAGATGCTCAATGGGTTCAATACCAATAAAAGTACTGGGCTGGTAGCAAATCTTTCTATCAGGCGACTTTCTTAAACTCCGAGCGACTTGCTTCAATCTGTAGGACATTTGCTGTAGAAACTCTTTCTGGATTTAAGGCGGTTGGCAGCAGGCTCGCCAGACATAGGGAGATTCACATGAGATATCTGCCTTGCTACACTTACGACGGATATCTGGTTGTAGCAAGCCAGGTAAGATATATAAGTTTCCGGCATTAAGCCTGGGTCAAGCTTCTTGAAATGGATGGATCTTCTATACCATGATATAGGGCAGACATACTCTGTACATGAGTAGCTCAGGTCCTGTGCCGTCGATCTTAGGGTATGTGGGCGAGCACCCCATCCGGTGCCAGAATAGTTTCTTAAGGATGTTAATGCGTGAAAATACTTTACTCTTTGTCTTCTTAATATGTGTCTTATATGAGAGAGTGCAGTCCAAGGTGTCTCCCAGGTAGACAGGTTTATCGCAGTGTTCCAGGAATGTTCCAGGCCAGGTTACATTAAACTGACGTTTAGCTATACGGTTGCGTAGGTGGAAAGCAGACACGTGTGTTTTGGATGGATTTGCATGTAGGAGGTTTTTCTCATAGTAAGGAGTAAATCCATCCAAAGCTTTGTAGAGTCTCTCTTCAACAACAACTGTAGAGTCTGCATTGTGCACTGATTCCAAGATCGTCTGCATAGATAAAACGACAGGTTCGTGCACTTCTTGGTTGGTTATCGGTATAGATGTTGAACAGGAGAGGTGCGAGCACGCACCCTTGGGGTAGTCCATTCTTGAGCCCACGCCATCGGCTCTTTGTCGCTCCTAGCTGAATAAAAAACATCCTGTTTACAAGGAATCCTTCGATGAGTCCTTGGTGATCTCAAAAATCTTATGGAGTAGGCAACTGCTGATAGATGGCGAACACGACTCCAGTTACAAATTATCTTCGAAACCATCCCCGATGTGTTGAGTTAGGTTGAGTACTTGGCTTGTTGTTGATTTTCCTGGCCGGAAACCTGCTTGTTCTAGTATGAGGTGTTCGTCTATGACAGGTGCAATACGGTTGAGCAGGAGACGTTTAAAGAGCTGGTAGGTATGACTGAGGAGTGGTATTGGTCGGTGCTCTTGTGTTAGATGGGTCTTTACCCGGCTTTAGGAATCCATAACATGTACTTTTCTCCAGATCTTTGGGAACCTGTTGGAAATAAGTCAGTAGAGGTCAAGAAGCCATTCCTTTGTTACCGGCCAAGATTTTTCAGCTGCTCGGTTGACATGTTGGTTGAAGCTTGGCATACCGGTTTTGGTGTAGTTTGATCTTCTTAGACCTCAAGCTGCTCTTGCCATTTAAAAGTAGTTGATGGGCGACTTGGTTGGGTGTAACATTTGGCTGCTGTGGAGGTTCTGTTAGATCCCCTTGAAGAATACTTAACAGATCGCTCCTTTAAGATGGTAAATCTTCCAGTACGAAGGCGAGGTTCAAGGTTCAAAATTGGTTTGAGCACGAAATAAAAATAAAAACCAATCTTGTTATTTCACTGTACATCTTATATTTATACTGGTGTTTTATTCTCTTGTTGTTTTCAAGTAGACCTACAGAACAATATGGTGTAAAATTATGTAATGTATATAGGCCTATGGTAATAAGTGTTGAAAAGAAAATAACAAGTTGCAACAAAGGAGAGTATGAAATAGGCTTTTTGAGTTGTGAGACAAATTCTTATACTCTTTTTTGTTTCTAATTGCGGACCTACCTCGTTCTCTCCAGCGCCTTCGGCGCTTTATTAACTAAGAGTAACAATCAGAAAGTTAGAAATCCAAGTCAGAAATTACGTAACCTTTCTAGAAATTCCCAAAAAATAATTTTCCCTAATTAATGAATTTGTATGTTTTACACATTTTGGTGGCATAAAACCTAATCCTAACCCGAATCTTCATATGGCATGTATAACCCTCGTCTACCAGAGCCATTTTTTGTAACAAAACTCCCGAAGGGGGGGTGGTTACCACCCCCCTGTGATTTTCGTTACTGAACACCCGATTCCTGTAAATTTGGTACCAAAGGACAGCTTAGAGTTTCTTCTTTCCATTGGTACCAAAATAAGTACTAACGTCCCCATTATGACGTCAAAAAAAAAAAAAAAAAAAATGCCATTTAAAAGTAGTTGATGGGCGACTTGGTTGGGTGTAACATTTGGCTGCTGTGGAGGTTCTGTTAGATCCCCTTGAAGAATACTTAACAGATCGCTCCTTTAAGATGGTAAATCTTCCAGTACGAAGGCGAGGTTCAAGGTTCAAAATTGGTTTGAGCACGAAATAAAAATAAAAACCAATCTTGTTATTTCACTGTACATCTTATATTTATACTGGTGTTTTATTCTCTTGTTGTTTTCAAGTAGACCTACAGAACAATATGGTGTAAAATTATGTAATGTCTATAGGCCTATGGTAATAAGTGTTGAAAAGAAAATAACAAGTTGCAACAAAGGAGAGTATGAAATAGGCTTTTTGAGTTGTGAGACAAATTCTTATACTCTTTTTTGTTTCTAATTGCGGACCTACCTCGTTCTCTCCAGCGCCTTCGGCGCTTTATTAACTAAGAGTAACAATCAGAAAGTTAGAAATCCAAGTCAGAAATTACGTAACCTTTCTAGAAATTCCCAAAAAATAATTTTCCCTAATTAATGAATTTGTATGTTTTACACATTTTGGTGGCATAAAACCTAATCCTAACCCGAATCTTCATATGGCATGTATAAGGTGAAGTAATAAAACCCCCTGAAAATAAGGGTTGCCGAACCTTTTACCTAATTATTATGGAGTTCTATGCTTACATATTTGTATAACTTTTAACCTGTGAAATTCTAGTGTCTTTAGAAGGAGTAGGCGACGATTTTAAGTGAGATGATATTGAACAACTTTAGATGTCAGGTAATATAATGTATTCAACAGAGACGGTAAAGAAGTGTGACAAGAATATCAACTTATGTAAGAAAACATTTTCAGATTGGCCAGAAAAGGTCTTTACAAACTTCTAGCATTATCAAACAAAATCTTCACTAATTCCTTTAACATTTTTATGAAGAATTAAAAATAGATTACGTAATCCGTCCCAAATGAATGCAGTTATTAATCGACTGAATATGAATATATAAAAGGAGTTAAAACAAAGATTTGGGACGAATAGGCCTAAAACTGCAATAGCGCGCCCTTTATAACTTCTTTTTACAAACTGTAAGAGTCTGATGAAACCAAAATGTCTACAGGCGTCTGGGTACAGTGATGTAACTCTACGTATTTCCATTTTGGAGGCACTCTTTAGATTTATATGTCAATAGTGTTCTCACATCACCTTCTTTCATTAATTTTGAACTGGCGTTGTCGAGTCTTGCTGGTCTATCGATAGTTAAAATGTTGACGAGTTTTAAAACTTTTAAAACAATTGAAAGCATTTTTTATTTCTAAAATCACTTGTTACGTAATGACTGTCTGCTTCTATTTTTGAAATTACAGTTTGATTTTGGCCGCAACAACTACCACATCCACTTGGATCGTTTCGGCCGTGGGGCACTCACATATGAAATGGATATGGTGTAAGGCTCGCACTTCCAAACGCAGGGAAATTAGGTGACAGGGGACTGAAAAAATAGGGGTCTCTGGGTAAGAGACAACCAAATTGCTACAAAATACGGGCTTTCCGAGTGACAAATTTGCAATTTTTTGGGTGATTCTTTAAAACAAAATATAGGGTCTTTGGGTGACAACTATGCTGAAAAAGGGGGTCTTATCAGCCTTACATACGTGTGGCTTTCAAGATTGGAGTGCCCCCCGGGCGTTTCAGATTCGCTAATTAAATTATTTATATGCTAAGATGTGAGTTTAACACACAAATAGTTGTGTTTATTTCCAGCTTTTGTCCAATCCTCTATTTTTGCACAACCGGGTGTCTCAAACAAGAGAACACTCAAAGCGTCCTGTATTTCACGAAGAAAAAAATATCTACGCGTATGTTCTATGATGGTTAAGGGCAGTGACTCTTAACCATTTCAGACTGAAGTCATTTACTTTGGAAATAAGTACCGTAAGTTGAATGTGTCAATATGTAAGAGTTCAAACGAGAGATCAATGCCCAACCTGAGAGAAAATCGCTGTAGAATATTCTTCACAAATATAAGCCGTGACTATGCGGACAGGTGTGTGTGCCCCGCATAACTGATTGCGAAGAATCTTATGAATAAAGTCGTTCGTAGTTGAACAAATGCGAGATGTAAAATGGTTAACCACCAAAGGATATTCATTCGTCGGTTTTAAATTCACTAGTAAGAAAGATCAACTTTGAATACGATCTGTAGTCTTAACTGTCTTCAAGTTACATTGTGGATGCGGAGACTGTGACGATGACACCAGAAAAAAATGTGAAATGGGTGGTATGATTACCTTAAAATCAATCCTTCACAGTCGTATTCTACTCAAATGATAAGAAGTGACATGCACTATACACACAACGTTAGCTTTTATATGTTAAGCCCTATTTAAAAGAACACGTGCTAAAGGAATTGACCTCATCACTTACTCTAAGCAGGAAAAGGCATAGTTTTACCATATCCAGCATCAACTTCTAAAAGGTATCAGATTCAGTATAAACTCATCCTGGGGAAAATTTGAATGAGGCTTTTCAAGTTTATTTAAGTCCGCGCATAAGATATCAGTTCGGATTGGGCAAAGATGCAATAGCCTTATTATTCCTTAAATATGCGTTTAAAGCGAAGTACCTGATCCTTTACAAAATACTAGTGTCGAATTTTGCAAGCTCAACAATGCGATAGATTTTATCAATTTGACACTCTGCAGGTGGAGTTTTGAAACCCAAGTTCAAGTTGAAAAGCTGCACTGAGATATTCGCACATAATAAAAAATGAAACCCATAGAGAGGATGTTCAAGAGTACACAGTATACAAACTCAAAAAGAAACTAATTGCTTCAAAATTGCAGACGTTTAGGTAATGTAACTTGCGCTGCTTTGTTATAAACGATATTGTAGAAGTTTACAACTTGCGATGTCCTTGCCCAATACCTAATACCAATGCCCCAGATTGTCCCATCCCTGAATTGATACGTTTATCATTTAACTTTTAAAATGTGTTCACCATCGCTACCTTTGGTGCTTCCCCATGCCATGCGTTGTGCCCTGAAGTACCCCCTCAGTTCAAATGACATGACTACTGACATTTAACTTAATTCTCCATTCAACTGTTTGCAACTCTAGAGATTCCCCAAACAACCAAATCACTATAAGGAGCTCTTAGCTGTAGGACCATACAGATCATAATATCTACGTCAAACTAAACTTATATCTCAAACTTCAAATATTGGTCAGGGCAAAAATGATAACGCTCGACATAGTGCAATAGAAAGCTCAATGCATAAGGGGCCAGTTGAGGTACAGTTCGTAAAGTAAGCGTTGAGTCATCACAGGATACACGCATGAAAAGGATATAAATATGATAAATGTCAACCGTTAAAGGTGCAACAAGAGATTTCACCAAACAGGTATCCCTATAAAAGGTAAAATTAACTACTGATTTCTGCCACGATGTAAAGCTTTTTATCAAAAAAGGATTAAGCTGAATTTAATACTTTGGTAGACAAATTGTGAAATTTCTAATTTACTATAGGAGCAAATACTAAATTCGGCCTATGTTTTATATTGAAATTATGCAAGTGAAATTGCCTTTTGTTTTCACTTTCAAGGCATTTCTGTAGCCAAATACAAGGTAAGAATCTATTGGGGTCATATTTATATGAAATAACGACATATATGAAACTATATATGGGTGTCCCCAAATCTCTCGTTGCGCCTTTAAGGATTAGAATTCAAAATAGTAAGAAATACTGTTCGATGTATTTCATATTACCACAATGTCATTGACAAAAGTATCTTTTATTTAAATGTGTCAGGCTTTTGAATTCAGGTCATAATAATGATAACAGTGATAGTAATACATGCCATTTTAGGATTAGATTGAAGGACACGTTAACACACACACAAAATGAAAAATATACTATTGGCCTAGATTTTATGTCTCTTTAATAATAGCCTAGCAAGTGGATGCATCGGGCTCATTGCAAATTTAAAGCACGTTAGTTTTGATTAATTGATGTATAGTTAGTTATCCTCTAACTCAATAAAATGCGTAAATCCAGAAAAGGTTAACTTCAAATTTGTTTCCTCAAATAGTTGTGTTCATACAAGCATACGAATACCAATTAACCAAGCCAGCCAGTTAGCTCGTATCTAATCAATACTTAATCATATCAAAGTACCAATTTTACATTTGACATTTCAAAGCGGACTTGAAGCTTTACATGAACCAAATAAAAATAACCTACAACATTTAACTTCACAATGCCATTCATTGAATAATGGTCCCAAGCTTGCTTCAGGAGAGGCACTTATCTCTTAATAACCCATATCATTACACTGAAACTTAAGCCTTCTTCATAATCGATATTGAGTACTTGTACTTAATATTCAGTCAGTAACCGATAGCAAACATGTACATCATACATTACATGTATCCCCAATAAAATAAATATTACACTGAACGATTAAGCACCATACCTTATATAGGTAAAGGATGTAAAACAAACGTACACTCACTGACCTCACCTTCAACTCCACCCATCCACGCTACCCCACACAACACAATAACAGTTTCAGGTCAAATGCCTATATCCGGTGTGGCAGGAGGATATTGGTGTCTGCCGGACTCATAGTCCGCCTACAACGGTAGAGCATAGGTGACTCGATTCAGTTTGCCTCTTCACGCACATTAGTTTCTCGCTTTAGACAGTTGTCGTCTATGGATCCGTACTAGGGCTGCGGGCGGACCATACTCCTTTTCCACCGCAATGCTGCCGAATTCGGCTATACATTTTCAGATTAGGTTTATAGAATCCCACAATGTATTGCATTGCACTTTTAAATTTTAAACCTATATTTTGATAGAATTTATTTTATGATTTTGCTTTCTTTAGGCTCATACTACAATTTACTTTATCTTATTAAGATTTATCGAATTAGTTCTTTATAGACTATGCCATAGTCCATTTTTTGCATTTTTTTTAAGTTATTTTTTGTGTGCTGTCCCCGCTTATTTACCCCGAGTATATCATCATCATCTATTTTATTAATTATTTGTATTTTCTCTATTGTCAATATCGTGACGCAATTCACGCGTAACTAAGCTTAATAGGCCAGCCCCTTATAACAATGAAATTTATACCACAAAAAGATACCTTCATGTGAGGGGGCGTGTTTACCAACCTGCTTTTATTGAAATGTTAATCATTCAATAGATGGCTCCCTTTAAAGGTTCAAGTTGTGACCGCGAAAGTTCAGTGACCACTCCCCTCGGAAAAAATCGACTGTACTTCACCTGCGTCAAGTAATCTGCATTCTGTGGAATCGAATAGTAAGAAATGTCAATCATCAGATAAACAAATGAATGACTCGTCCGGAATTGTTGAAAGGATGCATAGAATCGGACGAAAATGTTTGTTTTTTTTTTTTATTGAAAATAAATTCAGATCTGTTGAGAATGCAAGTTCACTTCGATATAAAAAACATTCAGTAGGTAATATCATCTTGCGTTACTGTCCATTTCCATATTCATGTGCACCACAGTGCATTCTGATAGGCTAGACTGTAACGCGTACTCTGTGCTTAACGCATCGGACATGAGAAACTCACAGTCGTTGCCGAGGAAAAGTGCTCAGGGATTTTCTTCGTAGAAGCTTTAATTGTAGAATATATATATCAATACCATATGTGAATTTATTATTGATAGAACATTCAGGAAAAAAATCCGAATGATAACTTGTTAATTATAAAGAGTGGTATTTTGGTAGGTATAAGCTAAATCTATGGCAAAAATCACCAGTGAATTGCTGTGCAGATTCAGAGAGCAGCCAGGGACAAACGGTTTATTAGACTTATACTATTCGTAGAAGCTGACAACCAAGAATAATCTTATTTGTCTAGAAGGTGATGTAATTTTGGTTTTGGAAAAAATATCCGAAACAACCATTTCTAACAAGGCTTCTCCTTCCAAAAAAATGTTGTAAAAACAGGGCCTACTCGCGAATGTTCATGCACACAGTGGGTGGGTAATCCAATCATCCTAGATGTCTTTGATCAGTGATTTGAGGTGCCATGTGAAGTGGAATCATTTACATTACGATCCAAACTTTGAATGGGGATTCATGTCAAATGGATTCGGTTGGGTGGCAAAAGGTCGAGGTGCGTTTACAGTGGACACTAAATGCACTAGTTTTACACGAAAAAATTCACCTACTTTTCTTGTGATTTTTTTTTAAAGTCGTGTATAGTTTCTCTACTTTACCTATCGGAAAATGTTTCTCATTTACTTGAAAAATCGATCTATCGCCTTCAAATGTAGCTATGGCATGCAAAATAACATGATTGGAATTTGGGATTTTCGCATGGAATCAGTGCACTAAATCTGTGGAGTTGTGACTGAATCGGTGAGTTTGTGACTGTTTCCGTGCTTTTTCTTTCGAGCAGATATAGAGTAGTGTAGTATGGGTACACATGCCCGCAAGATACGTGAGCTACGCACGGTGTATTTGGTGATGCAAGATCAAAAGGTGTAAATCATGACAGGCAGAGGGTACACCCTGTGGAGGTGGAGAGCACATTGAGTTGTGTTTTTGAGGGGGGGGGGGGGGTGAGGTTAGAAAAAAAACTTACGTAAATCTGTTATAATTGTTAAATTGACCCCGGAAGAAATTTACAGGATGCCGTTCGTACATGTCAGGTTTTTGACAATAAGTCATTCCCCTACACCAATAAGCGAGAAGCGATTCAGCCCCAAACCTAATATCATTCAAAAACAAAGCAATGCGTCATCAAAGAATGATTCTTGCTCCAGAATACGGCAGCGGCCCGGTGACTGCACATGCCTGTTTACCCTTGATGGATTAATTCACGATTGCGCGCTTAAGTACAAGTCATAAACAGTTCTAATCTCGCACAAAATACAATAATATGTACGTATAAGATTGAATATCGATCAATTAATTGTCTCTCAATAAAAAATATGTTGGGATTTCTTTGTCAACAACTGTTCAAAATGCTCTGGCACTCAAATGGTTGTGTGTGCATAGCCAACCACGGGACACGAGGCTCCACTGAACTATCGATCACAGAATAACCCGTCCCAGTTACAAGCCCAGCCAATCCTTGTGCCATTGGTCAATGTGGTTCAAACCAATGACATCATACTTATGTTAGGGTCCGCCAAGTTTTGGACGTAACTCGCCATAGAAACCCACCGTTAAACAATCTCGACCCATAAGTGAAGTACGTAGTCCAAATGCCCAGGTAAAATTCTCAACGCCAAGACAATCCCAATTCAGACCGTCGCCATCGGTTCGTTTAATTGTAAACACGTAAAAAAACATGGATTTTTGAAAAATGCGACTAATTGGTCCATTTCTTCGCTACCAGATTGAAGGTGAAAAATTGAATTATCTAATTTGGGTTAAAAAAAGCAGTAGTTGTGATATGTTTGTGGTTAGGATGTGGTTGAAAAATTTTTCAATGGATTTTTTTTTATGAAAAAATGCTACGCCACTAGTATACCCCATGGTAAAGTTGATACATGTTTGCAATGATTGATTAGGTCCACCTCCCCCTCCCCCCCCCCATTCCCCTGGTTGGAGCCATAATGAATATATGGGATTTCTCTATGCATGGAAATGTGTTGAGTTTAAGGAAGTGACAGTGATGATACTAAAAAGACGAAAAACAATTTGAAATTGTCAATTTATTATGTTTCTTTTAAATTAAAAAACCCCTTCCTCCCATCAACATGTGAAACTGTAATGCAAAACCATGGCAGAGGTCATACTCATATTAATACCATGCTTGTTATCTGTAACATTGATGCAATTGTTGCATTTAAGTGCACATTCTTCCACGGGCCAAGTTAGTATTGACTGACTAGTTTACTGTATGATAATATGAACGGACCTTAGGCATTCTGGTATCATGACTCATACCTGATTGCAGAGCTTCATCTTTAAAAATTACAGTCGGCAGGTGAAGCTTT
>JAMKCH010073014.1:0-18566 GCA_023653785.1 Ophioderma brevispina | reverse complement strand
TCTACTTGCACCCTTTTGAGTAGCAATTTGAACTGACAGTATGGCAAATAATACAAATTAAACTTCATCGTCATCATCTGGCGGCACCAGATTCCATTTACAATCCCATGCCAGAAGTCTTTATCCCTCATTAGGCTAAGAGTTCCTCATTTTGCATATTGAATGTCCCTACCGATTACATCGATGTAGTTAAGAGGTCTGCATCCTCTATTTGGGCAACAGAAGTCTCCAACATATTACATCAGAACAACAATTGGTCTTCAGTGGTGTGGGGGGGGTCAACAACAGTGGCCAGAAAAGTGGACTACATCGAGTGATAGTACAGAGATTGGAGGAAAATTTGTTTTGTCCTGTCTCATGCCTGAGAATTCTGTACCATCATGAGAAGCCTGGTATATGTGCCATCAAGGCGATCTTGAAGCTCTTTCTCCATGGTCCAGGTTTTGGCCCCATATAGAAGAATGCTCTCAACACAAGCTCTGAAGAATGCTAGCTTTGATATATTTTTGCGATATTTGATTGTCATCGATGTTATGAGCTTGTTACAGACACAATGTCTAATTTTTTTTTAAAGCGGCATGGCAAACATCATGCGAATGCAGCAATGAAACTAAATTTGAAAACCCAACCCCCCCAACCCCCCCAGCGAAACTAGGAAAAATAAAGGCTTATTCAAAATCCTCTCGGGAACCATTTGGTTCGCCTAGATTTTTTAATTACAAATTGATTATGAAAATGCATATCATCAGGCAAATATCCCTAAATTTTCCGTCTTGGCCCATTGACTTACTGAAGGCGCGCAACCTCTAATCACAATTTAGGAGTCCGCTGTGCTACTCCGGTCAAATAAACAACTTAAAATTATGGGTCACTCATTACTGCATTGGATTTTCATGATACTAACGCTTGAATTGGCCAGGGCAGGCCGGTGCCGGGCGTCGATAAGGCGACCCCCGGCAGCCTCCATACCATGTTCACACATCAATTATTTTTGCATATTTGTCCTCAATTAAATCCTCCCAAATCATCAGATGAAAAGGCGTGTTTTCATGCCATGTTTTGATCTTCTGCCGAGGTTTTCTTCACACTCAGACCACAAAAACCCCACATGGACCAGGGCTCTGACAGTGCATTTTGCTATTCCGATTTTTGTTTCTTTTTCCCATTTCGATAGAACACGAATATCGGACCTCATGACAACAGCGCTCAGCCGCAAATACGTATCACTCTGTGTCGTGTAGTAGATACCATAAACATGGTGCACTTCTGGACAAAAGCATGAAACTTGGCACACGACATCCTTGGGGTGCACAAAGCAAACTTAGAAGGGGTGCACAAAATCGGAACCACATTATGACGTCCTATGGGCCCCGCCCCTTTTTTTTGGCATATTGCTTAATATGTCCAAAATGGAAATTCCTCAAAACCTATCATGGTGGTATCAAATTAAAGGCCTGTATTTTGTTAAGGGTTCAGGTTATTGTAAGGGTTTAGGGTTAGCTTGGACATATAGGTTAATAGTGTTTAAGTAGGGTTATAAGATGCATATTGGTACCGGTCATCTAAGAGAAATGTCACAATGTTTTTAACTTTTTACCTGCCAAAAGTCAGGTGACACCTTGTTTGCAACACAAGACATCTGTTTACTTTATAGCTCAATAAATTGTTTGATCATGTCAGATTAGAGTGTACATAACACAGGCCATGAGGGCAAGGAATGTGGTGGGCACAGCGTGGAAATGGAGTACATACAGACTTTTTCTATTGGATTCGATTTTTAGTCAATGATGACCTAAGCTAATAATTTCTGGAGGTGTGTGCAAAAATTCCATCAAGTGCATTTTCTGAAATCCAATATGGCCCTATCACTCTCAAATTCATTCAATGGCCATAATTTTATGCAATAGATCCCGGTAATTAACGCACGAGGAATCTTTTCTGGACTGGTTTTTGACGTGAATTTATCACAACATTACCATCAAATCCAATATGGCCACCCTAAAACCCAATATGCCCTGAAATCATTTAATTAACCATAACTCATCAAGTATTTGGTAATAGAGGCATAATTCTTCTGGCGCTCTAAAACCCATAGGACTCATATCTGACATTTCATGTGTTAACAAGCTTACGTCAAGATGCAGTCAATATGACTACCTTTGAAGATCTTAAAACCTACATTGTCCTATATTCATAATCTATTGGCCGTCATTTTGAATTTTTGTAGCATGTTGTCACAACAAATATACCATATACGAGTTTTAATGCTCAAACTTCAAAGACATACATCTCATACGGTAATTAAACTTTAATACTCATTTTGGGTGTTTAACAAATACAATACAGATGTATCGTAATTTATAGGTTTAAGAAGGTAAAAAGGCAGCCACATTGGCCCACCTCTTATAACATTTTTGCATGTTAAGAAACAGAAATTCCCGGTAAGAATGTCAATGTCAAATACTTATCCCATACCTTAATTTACCCTTTATAATAATACTTAGTCGAGTACTACATATAATAACATATAATGTATGTTTACATTTTTAAAAGCGGCTGTATTGGCTGCCATCTTGACTTTTGAAAATGTCGATCATATCTGTGAGCAGGGGAATGTTTGATTATAGGTATCAAGTGTGCAAAACTATTTTTGTCAATGAGTGTAGCTGGGTTATCAGACATGGCAATTGCCTTGACAGCTCATCTGGGACACCGTAGTTGTGAGAATATGTAGCATTACATCTCTGTTGACATGTTAAAAGCCTTGGGAAGTAAACAAACACATTGAAGCTTCTCTTGGAAATTTCTCAACTCTCTATGATCCTTATGAGGGCAGTATCCGGAGGAGTGTTTGATCTGCCTTTGTGAAAACCTCTGCTTTGTCTGAGAATGGGATATATGTGAGGAGTAATTCTGTTGAGCAACATTGTGTTGGAGATTCTTAGAGGGCCAATGGTGAGAGTGGGTTCCTTGTAGTGTGGGGTTGTTGGTGGTTGACCCCAGGCGAGTTATGCCAAAGCCAAAAAATTCAAAAGTCATTATTTACTTGAAGAAATATGTAGTATGACCACAGTTGACCTGTAATCATATATTGAACTTTAATGATGGATTGTTGATAGGCTCAATGACTATGGCACAATATACACGGTAGATTTTATTACTTATTGTGTGATTCCAAACTTCAATTCTAAAAATAAAACATAACATCAATATCACAGAAAGATATTGTTTGATTAATATTACTTGTTGATATTGATAATTTGATTGCAAGTGGAGTGAAATGTCAACAAAGCTATTTGATGTAAGGCACTTGAAGGTGTCATGAGTAGTAGACCAAATTGCCGATAAACTTTTCAATCATACTTGACACCCTTTTGGTAGCAATTTGAATGACAGTATGGCAAATAATACAAATTAAACTTCATCGTCATCATCTGGGTCCAACCAAGATTCCATTTACAATGCAATGCCAGACGTTCTTTATCCCTCATTAGGTTAGGAGGTCCTTCAGTTTCATATGAATGTCCCTACCGATACATCGATGTAGTTAAGAGGTCTTGCCTCCTCTATTTGGGTCAAAGAAGTCTCCAAAATTACATCAGAAACCACGTGGTCTTCAGTGCAAACAACAGTGGCCTAGAAAAGTGGATACATGAGTGATAGTAGCAGAGTGGGAGGAATGTCTCGAAAATTTGTTGTTTTGTCCGGTGTCATGCCATGAGAAGATCTGTACAATCATGAGAAGACTGGATATGTTCATCAAGGCGATCTTGGAAGCTCTTTCTTCATGGTCCAGGTTTTGGCCCCATATAGAAGAATGCTCTCAACACAAGCTATGAAGAATGCTAACTTTGATGATTTTGCTATATTGATTGTAGAGTTATGAAGCTTGTTACAGAAAACAATGTCTAATTTTTTTAAAGCGGCACTGCACACATCATAGCGAATGCATGCAAATGAAACTAAAAGTGGTAAAACCCCGCGAAACTAGGAAAAATAAAGGCTTTATTCAAATCCTCTGGGACCATTTGGTCGCCTAGATTTTTTATTAAAAATTGATTATGAAATGCAATCATCAGGCAAATATCCTAAATTTCCGTCTTGGCCCATTGACTTACGTGAAGGCCGCAACCTCTAAATCACCAATTTAGGAGTCAGCTGTGCTACTCCTTCAAATTAAAACCTATAAAAATTAGGGGTTCACTAAGCATGCTATTGGATTTTCATGAGGTAAACGGCTTGAATTGGTCGAGGGTCAGGCCGGTGCCGGGGTCGATAAGCAACCCCGGCAGCCTACCACGTCACCATCATTATTTTGCATATTTTACTAAGTAAATCCTCCAAAATTTTTTCAAGGAATGAAAAGTCGCTGTTTGTTCATGCAATGTTTGAGGATTCTGCCGGTTTTCTTCACACTCAGACCACACACAACTGGACCAGGGCTCTGACAGTGTCATTTTGCTATTCCGATTTGTTCTTTTCCCATCGATAGACACGGAATGTCGGAGCCTCATGACACAGCGCATCAGTCGCAAATGTATCACTCTGATAACCATAAAAAGCGTGCACTTCTGGACCAAAAGCATGAAAAACCTTGGCACATTATGACGTATATGCCCCGCCTTTTGTGATATTGCTTAATTATGTCAAAATGGAAATTCCTCAGAACCTATTAATGTTGGTATCAATTAAGCCTGGGAACATAAAGAAGATTGTTCTTAAAGATATTTAGTAGGGTATCTTAGCAATTGGGGTCCATTATAGGTCAGTAAGGTCATGGAGGTCGCGTGTGATATTAAATTTCACCAAATTTGGTATCAAATTCCACCAAATGGCGGAATACAATAAAGGGGCAGTTCCGTAATTTGTCAAACAATTTTGACATTGTAAAAAAATAAAAATCATCCAAATAAATTGATTTTGTTTCATATCGAAGGTAAATACTATGAGTTTCATGAACAAATAGGCGATATTCAATTTTACAAATTAGATTTTGTTGGATATTACAAAACGTGACAGGATTGCTGCCGTACATTCCCAAAATGGGCTTATTAAGAATCCAGATACCCCTTATAGAGGACTTTTTCTATTGATCGAGTTTTGTCAATGATGACCTAAGCTAATAATTTCTGGAGGTGTGCTAATTATGCAGTGCATTTCTAGCAAAATCCAATATTTGGCCACTATCACTCTAAAGTCATCAAATGGCCATAATTTTATGCAATAGATCCAGGTATTAAAGCACGAGGAATTCTTTGGACGGGTTATTGACATGAATTTATTACACAAAAACATACCATCAAATCCAATATGGCCACCCTAAACCCAATATGCCATGAAATCAATTTAATTACCAAACCACAAGTATTGTAATAGGAGGCATTTAATTCTGCGTCTAACCCAGTAGGAAACTTCAATAGACATTTAAGGTGGTTAACAGCTTAACCGATCCAGATGGCAGTCAATATGACTGCTTTTTTAAGATCTTAAAACCTACAAATGTCATTATTCATAATATATTGGCCGTCATTTGAATTTTAAGCATGTTGTCAAAACAAAATATACCAGAAACGAGTTATGATGCCAAAGACATAATCTCATACTTTAATTAAACGTTAATATGCATTTTGGGTGTTTTAACTAAATCAATACAGATGTATACGTAATTTATAGGTTTTAAAGAAGGTAAAAAGGGAGCCACATTGGCCCACCATCTTAAAATTTTTGCGTTAAAGAAACAAGAAATTCCAGGTAAGAATGTCAAATGGTCAAATACTTATACCATACCTTAATTTACACCTTTATAAATAATAGTCATGTAACTACATAAATACACATATAATTAGGTTACTATTTTTTAAAGGCGGCTGTATTGGCTGCCATCTTTGAATTTTGAAAATGTCGATTATAGAGAAATTGCCAGTTAAGGTTTCTAGTGAGCAAATACATATCTCAAAAGTGTAAAGCATAAAGACATGCATATAGACACTGGTATCAAGGCTCTAAACTGCAAAATGTGCAGAACACTTTGACGTGTCCTGTGCGTTGCCAAATGCATTTCTAGAGGGTTTAAATAACACTGCAGAGTGTTATCAATTGTAACAAATTTTTGAAACACCTGCAGAACACGTTTTAGGTTTCAGTTAGTATTCAAGTAGGGAAATAGGTAAAAGGAGGGGTTAAGATCATTTGAATGATTCTGAGAGCATATTGACTTTGAGCAGCCATATTGGATTTTGGTGGCAAGTAATGATAAAATTAATTAGGCAATTCCACGGTAACGGAAGGACGTTTTGACTCAATTACAAAGGTTTAATACATTTATCTAAAAAACTTTCATTTCTACCACCAAAGTGTCAGCAATCTGTACTCACATTGCATAACTTACATTTCCACACTTTGTTAACATGGAAATATTTTAGTCTTTTAAAGTATGGAATATTAATGACGTCGGTAACGGAAGGACAGCAAATGGCAAGGTTTCAGCTAGTACGCGTTTGACCCAAACTCTGTGAATGTTGTGAATCAATTTGCTGTAAACATTAGGAAGGGCATCTCTAGAGTTTAACAATACTACACAACCTCACTTGAAAAAAAATTGTTCCATTTTGAAAGACAATGTGTTAGTGGATTAAGATATGGGAACGGAAGCGGTAACGGAAGGACAAAGTGTCGTCTACTCAACTAAAGCATGACAAGACTTTCATTCCACATTACTAAAGGTGCATTTGTGATCCTAGCACCTAATCTTTTGTTTATGCTCACTGATATATCCCCGAGAAATGATTTAATCCAAAAACTGTTTTAATCCGAATGTGACGAAACTTGTTTGTGGGTAGTTTGGATGCAGTAGTGGGTCGTCATATTTGTGCAAGAGCATATCTTTGCATATCTACAAAGATGAACAAATCAGATCCCAGTGTCCAAATTTGACGAACTTTTGTATGTGGGTAGTGGTGGATTGGAAGTCAATACTCATGCACGGTGTCATTGTTATTTGCACATATAATGCGCTCATTTGATATTTGTTCTGACTTGGCTCATTACTAAAAAAGGTGAAGGGGTCCCAATGTCCCAATTCCAAATTGACGAAATTGATATGTTGCTGAACTGGGGATGCGGTACTACCCACAAAATGTTGATCAAATTGGTGCATATTAATGAGGCTTATTTGGCATATTGGCTCTGATTGGGTCTTTACTAAAAAGGTGCACTTCTCCCAGATCCCAATATCCAAAATTGACAAAACCTGTATCAATGATCCCTAATTGTGCATATTAATGAGGCGTATTGGAATATTGTTCCCCACCAGGGGCATCTTCATCGCAAGTTTTAACTTGCACTATTTTTAAGTAAAAAACTTGTGATTTCACTAACACTTCCAAATGTATTTTGCTGACATGCTTCATTTGAAGCACAAAAAGAACAGTGACCATCACAAAAACTGACTGCATGCTTTAAAGACACTATCAGTGATTTGCTAAATAGGAAAATCGAAAAATCATCAAAAAAATCAGATTTTGCATGGCTGGCAACAAGTATAGGTATCCTAACATACCTGCCACAAGATATGACCCAGAAAAACAAACCTAACAAGGAACAAAAAAATTTTTATTTTTAAAAAATGATTTAATTTATTTTAAAAATTTTTAAATTGGATGTTTTAGTCATTGGTGTCCGGCGGGACACTACTACACACGTATTTGAATGGAGATTCGCATCTTGAAAAACTGCCTTTTCTTCTTGTTTTGGTTGTTTCGGTCAATTCTTTAGTTGGAAAAAAGGTAACTACATATGATGAATCTACAGCTATTCATTCATTTTAAGCATTCCGCAAATTTTAATTATTTGACTATCTCGGGTAAATCACTGATGTGTCTTAAAGATATCATTAATTGTAAATAACTAAGACATGAAATATTTAAACAAAACAACTTTAACTACATTTATTTAATAAACACTGCAGGGTTTGTTAAAATGCTGTGTTTTAGAAAACTTCCATTAAAAATCACTGCATCAAGTGAATATTGAACATTCAGTAGTTATGCTTAGTATCAACGACCTATAGCCTTATCATCCAAGGTCAGATTCCAAACATTCAAAATCAAAGCATTTGTTACAAGTTGTGATTTATGCCTAGGAAGCAGAAAATCATTACATCAAATTTGCATTTAATCAATTGGTACCATATCGCTTCCGAACAAAACAATTCGAAATGAATTTCCCTAATCTAGGACATTGGCATTAAAGGTGCATTGTTCGGATCGTCTTTGGGACCCTGATTTAAAGAAGTAGTATCAATTTTGATATCCTATGAAAGGATGTATTTTTCTCATGTCGTCTGAAATTTCAGCTACCAATCCATTTCATTCCAAGATAGTGACAAAAAACAGCCGTTTTAATGGTTAGATAAAAACCGCAAGTTTGTTTCCACAGTAATGGTGGTCAGCGTATATAAGTGCAGGCTTCAATATCAAAGTAGAGACAGATAGACAAAAAATCAGAACAAGCACCTTTAACTGCTGCGCCTTGAGTAAGAAGTATTTGCTGCGCCTTGAGAGTTACGAAAGTTAACCCAATTTTTGGCAAGTCTACTGCGTAGGGCGGCCACACTCATGTAAAAAGTACAATGTGCGGATAAAGTACTGTGTTGACCAACACTGCTGACAAAAAATGGATCTGATCATAAGCTACCAAGTAGAAGACTATAATGAGATAAAGATTGCTAGTACACACCCATGGATTCATTATTGGGCTCAGTGGCACAACATACATTTAACTTATGGATTAATAAGACCCTCATGATTTCTGATAATGAAGAGACCCCCTCAGGACCTCAATTGCATAACAATCATACCTTCAGAGTTTAACTCATGTAACCACACCTAAGCAATGTTATTTTATTGCCATGTATGAATAATATGTATGTGTAAACGTAAGTGAAAGGTCTGTTATTTCAAATGAAAATATAATATGTCCTCAGTTACGTCCTTCCGTTACCATATGGTAACGGAAGGACATGTTTGAATAACTGTAATTAAAATTAAAAATGCCAAAAGTTTCAGTGATAGTGTCATATTGTAGGCCTTTCTAAACTTGCTTTGAACACTAACTTTTTACAATCAAACTTCATCCTTTACAAAAACTTTAAAAATAAGTTACTTTTGTGGTAACGGAAGGACATTACAGCAGGCCAAAATCTTAGGAGCCGCTGAAGTGGAACAAAAGATGCGAAAACAACGAACAAAATGAGTTTATTCAATTTTACATGATATTATCTGTCACATGACTTAAATGAGTGATTTAATATAAGTTTGAATTATTATGATACAAAACTTTTTTTATTTCATAATTATCACTTTTGGGTAAAATTAGGATTATTAAGTTAATCTTCTTGTTTTTCGACCCAAAATAGCGAAAATTTTCAATCTGAGTTTTTAACTCATTGAATTAGACTTCCGCATCATTTACACTTAACATTGCTTTGGTACTGGTATTTGATGTTTTTGGTTATGTCCACTTTTTGGTGGAATTCCCATACCAAACACTTTCGTGTTTAAATACACGGAGTACGAGAGTATTGTCTCTATCAGAAATATTAAGGGATTTTTAGTGATTTTGGACATGGTAGCAGCCATATGGATTTCAAAAATGGCAATGTAAACAATTTTGCACACCCTCCAAATTATTATTGGCTTAGGCTTAATGGAACTCAAATTATCTAATGAAAAGTTGATACTATTTCAATCCTTCAGGCTGTGTGCTAGACTTCCACCTGGACTAATTGGTAGGCTTCCATACTCAGGACACAAGTTCAAGACCAAGGACTGCATACCATATGTTAGTCTGTAGGCACGACCTGAGATGACCTGAGATCTCAATGTCTTTCAGACAATAGGTCATTCACTGTCAGTTTCAGGTCTGCAACGGAAATATCACGTTGACTTCAGATATAAAGAGATGGACATTCAGTAACTCTACTCAGGGCTATGACTTAAACATTCGCATTCCTGTCTCCCTCCTAATCCTCCCCAGGACTTTCCCTTTTTCTCCCAGTTTCCTTGACTTTTACTTCTCCTGTCCATCTGCCCTCTGCGTCAATGATTTACTTACTGGCTCTGGTCTCACTTTTGCTAAGAATATTTTCAAACGTTTACATCATGCTATAATTGTGGAAGTCTTGAAAAATATGTCATAGGTGATATTTTCCATTAATTAGGGTACTCCAAATTTTATTCGGAGCCTAAGTCCAACGCATCAAAAACTCACCGGTGTTGTTGAACCACTGTAAAGTTGGATGCTGGTTTGGGTCCAGGGGGCAAACGGGGTAAGTATAATGTATATACTTCCAGTCATAGGGAGATGTCTGCGTTGGGAGTATGCGTAACACTTGATCTTGGGTCATATCCGGTTTTGCGCAAGGACAATCGCTCACGCGACTGGAAGTATATCGCTGGGCTTGCTTTTTCGCACACCGTGTGACCTTTGAACTTTGCTTCTCGTATAACGGAAGTGCTAATTTTCAACCTCAACAAATCTGGCATTAGTTGAGGCAACTTAACGATTCAAAGGACAATTTTATTGTTATTTTGATTATGTTGCTTGATGTAAGGATACGTCCTGTTGGGGGAATTACAATACATCAACCAATGCTTGATGTGCGTCAGAAGTTGTTTTCAGTAAGTTTTTAAGCAGCGTCTTTGTAAGTTGACTTCACATATTGCACCAGTGAGGCCTTATTATGAACTCAAACTCATAGCCTGTGATTGTAACTTGACGCAAAGATAAAATCCAAGTATAAAGGTATAGGTGGCAAGTTCCAATTATGGAACAAACCTATATGTGAACATGAGAGAATTGACCTGGTTGACCGCTTCGGTGATCATTAACCTCATTAAGGACAATTAAGGGTCATGTGGTTTAATACACAACTAAATGAAAGGTGCTGAAACTGTGGCAAGGGAGCTGAGAGTAATATTTGCTGCTAGTCAGAACTGGTGAACAATTTTATTTGGGAGTTTTGTACATGCAGCAATATTTAGTTACAACTCAATTTGCCATATTTAACTCAATTTCAAATTTTTAAATTAAAATTAAATCAACATTATGTGAATGGTACTGGTGCACATATCAGGAAAAGTAGTGCAACTTTTTTTCTGGCTGCTGTATCATAGACTATTAGTAATGACGAGTGGTGTGCCGTTTGAAAGGCCATTAAGCCAAGATACACAGCTTCTGCTTTAACTTTACAGCTGCAAAATGGCTTAAATATTCATTATTTGCCATAAACGGTATATTGTAGGCATTTCTTGAGGTCTTCTGATCATGGGATAACCATTTTTCCAGATTTTACAGTCACATTATGAAATTTCCCCCAGGGTGAAAACTTACCTGTTGTGTCTACACTGGGCTGCCAAATTGGCGGCCCGTGTGTGTGTGTAACATGTTGAATGGAAACGTTTGGGAACAAATTGTAGATCGGTTACAAATTGTAAGACAATTATTATACAGACTTGAGATGATATGTATGTCAAAGAAATTATTTTTTTCTTTTTATTAGGAAAATATAACATTCAAACATCTCAAACCCTAAAGGCATTGGAACTCCACAGAACAGTTGAACTTATGGCACCAGAGATTATGTCCAAATTTGTAAAGAGATGCAATAAAGTTCATTATTGGAATAGCTGGTGCCAGAGGTGGTAATTTCTAACTTGGCCTGGAAACATCTTTCAACGGTGACAAACTGTCATACAGAAACGAGGGGGGGAGGAGTAAAGGGCGAGAGAAATATTATTATTAAACTACAGGTGCTAATGGCGTTGTGGCACATTTTGTGACAAAAAACCAATGACCAGGCGCGGACAGGCAGGGAGGGGCGGATGGGGGCACGCGCCCCCCAGTAATTCTGCAAATTCTTGCAAAATAGCCCATTTTGAGCTATTTGACAAGTTTAACCTTTCAGCCCCCCGGTAATTTGACATTTTTTAAATCCTGGATCAGTCTACATTGTCACCTGAATCCGATGAATCAGCAGCTTTACAGAATTAAAGTGCACTTATTGAATAGAATTCATCCACGCGTCATGTGGGTCAAAAAAATGGCCACAATCCTGTGCTGGTGTGGTGTCACCAATTTCAAAGCCGGTCGGCCTTTGACATGTACATGTGTAAGTCGAATGTCAAAGACCGAATCCGCACCTTGCCATGTTGGACCACCATGCATGCCATGGCATGGCACGCCCACAGTAGTGCTAAACTTACCAAATTTTTTGCAGTTTTCGGCAAATGCAACCAGGATTTAAAAACAATGGCGATATGTAGATGACCTATCGCAGAACAAAATCTAAGGATTATACATTGTCATGACTCGGGCACATTCACAACATTCTTTCACACAAACATTCAATGAAGTCGACCAGTGGTAGAGGTAGTTACGGCGGTCGGTAAGTACGTATATCACTTTCTAAAATTGAAAAAAACGGTGGGCGTAAATTGAAAACCAGCGTTGAAAATTTCAAGACTGGATAATACCGAAAGCCATTGTGGGAAAAGGGATGGGCCCGTATAGCGTTGCGTGTTAACTTTTCAGTGTTTGCGAGCCACCGAAGTACCAGCACAATTCATTGCTTCTTCACAGGGTGGGACTTTTGTTTGGTCCTTTATCCTTCTGCACTTGGATTTACTAATTTTCATTTTTTAAATATAGGCCGCCATGGTATTGCAAGCGGCCATGTGAAAGACACAATGATTAAAGCGAAGGACAGATGGCATTATAATGCATGACGAATCGTGCTACGAAAGTACCCCACAAAATCTCTTGTAAGGACAATCAATTTCCAAAGTATCAAGGAACAAAAGTTGGTGCACTGGGCTTTGTGTTTTTAATTCCTAAAGCCAGGACATCCTTGTGGTTACAGGATCCTCGTTAAAAGGGATATCTAATTCTGAAATTTTCCCGCAGATACTGTGCCATCCGTAAAAGATCGGCCCGGTTGGATGCATCAAGGACGATCATATGGTGGTGTTTTCATAGCCGTCGAATGACCTGATAATGTCTCATCGCAGGACCTTGATGGAAGACGAAATTGTGGGCTATATAGATCGTGTGGTGCCACTGTTGTAATACGGTGCTTTCTATAGGCCACCAGGCCCTGCTGATTTGGATATGTGCAGTCATCTTTGCCAAAATTGACAGTCTAAGGTTTTAATGTTGGCTCACGGCGATTAATCTATTAAAATGACTGGGAAATCAGCTCTTCCATTTACCAGATTGTGAGACACCTACTCTTTGTAAAATCAGCTCTGACATTTTCTTGAAATTAATTTAGCCTTGAGCAAGTGATTAGGGAACCTACTAGAGGCCCTAATATTTTGACCTGTTTTTCAAAAACTTCCAATCCCACTTGATTGTTAAGAAAGGTCCTACCCGGCATCGTGACCATGGACGGCATTCCTTTTTGTTACCATCAACACTAGCCCAAGTTACAATCTAGCCTAGGAAAGCCTTTGGTATAGGAAAGCAACTGATCACCATGAAGAAGACTGATGACATGAGTACAGGCTTTTTGGCTTATGCCTGGGATATGGTTAGTGTCGATGAGCTATGGTATGATTTTAAATCTAGAAGTTACTGCTACCATTGAAAGGCATGTTCCTTTTAAGTTTGTCACTCCCAACAAACAAGTTCCTTGGTTTGATAATAAAAACATCCGTTGGGTGAGAAAAAAGAAAAATGCCTATAAAAAGCCAAGGTTTCTGGGAACAGCCCTGATGACGGGAAAGGTTTTAGGTCTCCAGGAAGAGTGTACATCGTACAATAAGATCAAACGTTCGTTAAGATGTTAGAAATACCTGTGCTGAAACATCAAAGAAGTTTTATTCAGTGATTAAAAACCTGTAGAAGGGATTCTTCTGGTATTTCACTCTGGAGAACGATTCATATTGTGTTATGGTTTTGTATTCTTTTGTTTAAAAATTCATGTAAATGTCTCAGTTGCAGGAGACTTAATTCCTTTCAATTGTATATTCTTGTTTTTGTTGATCACAGGATGTCAACATGAAATTTTCCTGCATGTGGTCATGTCCACTTTTCGTCATGTCTATGCCGGACATTTGATAATCTCTGTCGCTTGGGGTTGAAATTGTTCTGTATTTGATCTTACAACCAAATATATTAGGGCTTATCTGGATCTTTGTGACGGGTACCTGCACGGTATTCACTAAAGATTGGGGCAATTGTGATGTTTTTGTTCACGCTTAGCCTCTGGTTCTTTGATCCATTCTTTTTTGAGGACAGCCTTACTGACTTAGGCTGACTTGCCCTGTTTAGACTGGAATTAAATTTGTGTAAAATCATTTTCGTATCGCCAATCTTCAAAAAAGGGGACCGGCAGCTAAACCAGTAACTATAGACGGGTTTCCCTAACGTCTATATGTTGCAAGGTGAGGGAGACTGTGTCCATTCAAGATCATGCAACCATCTTGACCGTGTTGATCTATTGACCGACAACAACAATGGTTTTCGCCCGTAATCGATCATGCGAGTCCCAACTCATCCTGACAACCAAGATCCTCGCCAATGCCCTCGACAAGCGCAGAGGACAGGACGCAATCATAATGGACTTCAGCAGGCTTCGACGTGGTCCACACCGGAGGCTCTTTGCTGAAGCTAAAACCATTATGGTATCCGAGGACCGACCTTGCGGGATTACCAACTTCCTGATGCGTAGAAATGCAGAGGGGGTTGTTGTAGGGAGGTGATTTCTCGGACTGGGTACAAGTCAAATCGTGTGTCCCCCAAGGCACTGTACTCGGTCCAATTCTGTTCCTACTATATATCAGTGACCTCAGACCAAAATCACCCCACCGTTAGTTTTTGTTTTTTTTTTTTTTTTTTTTTTTTTTTTTTTTTTTTTTGACTTTTTGCTGATGATTGTGTTTTTTACAGAACCATCAGCAATGACACGACGCTGACCTCCTTCAAGATAAACCGTGGACCGACGAGTAGCTGGCATACGCCGGAGGCAGATGAAGTTAATGTCGACAAGTGTTTTGTTCTCAAAGTCACCAATTCTCATCATCCAAAGACTCACTCATATACTCTTAAAGGTGGTGTTCCGATTTGTGTAATTGTTTTCTACTGATATGAGAGCCTGGCACTTGCACCATACACTCCATTTCCAAGTACCGTGGGAAAACAAATTGCGGTTTGATGGTAGACGCAATAATTAATGCATGTTGCAAAGCCCATTCAATACTGTGCTAATAAAGTGGTTAACCACTAAAACGGCGGTTTTTGTTTATACTGGGAATGAAAATGGATTCGAGGGAAGAAAAGGGTAAGGAGGAAATCAAAAAAAAAAAAATACACACAACCCACCACACCAAAAATGAGAAAAAAGAAGGCCTTTAATTGATATAAAAAATCATACTACTTCCGGGTAAATCAGGGGGGGTCCAAAGGACGATCGGGAACACGCCCCTTAATAAACATGTTTGCAGGAAACCCAAAATCATTCAGTATCTTAATTGGTGTGAAATAACATAATTGAAATGGAATAGTGATATTAACAGTATGCATCCACAGGTAACAGAAATGGGTTTTATAAAAGAAATTTAAATGCTGCACTAAAGAATCAAGAGCTAGCGGATATGTCCTTTGTAAGGACCTTTCATTAGAGTACTGCGGGGCGTTTGGGACCCACACACCGCGGAATTAACATCTAAGTGGAAGCTGTACAACGGCGAGCAGCCGGTTACATTACATGATGAAACTGGCAGAGCAGTGTGACCCGTATACTACAGGAGCTTGAGATGGGAACTTTGTCATCTCGAAGGAAGATCAGCCGTCTCTCCATTCTCCACAAGCGTCCAGGGTAACCTCGCCATTCCAACCGGAAGCCTACTGCGCCCGTAACTCGCCCCACCAGAAAGATGCACAGCAAGTCATTTATAAACATATCGATAAAATCAGACACATATAAATATTCACTGTAGACTGAGTGGAATCAACTGCCAGAAAGCCTCACAATATCACAACACCAAAAACTTCAAAGGCACAGATGACTTCAAGGAATCACTAGTAATTAATAGCACCACCACCCCATGGCCTTGCCGTTTCCCCACATGGGGTGTTGGAAAGTATCTATCCAGATCCAGAGCCAGAAAAACGTTCAATTTTCTAGACTAGGTTCTATAGGTTCGAACCCAATTACGAACATATTTCAAAACAAAACATAGAACGGACCCTCTATGCAAAATCTCCATAGAACCCTTCGTTTTACGGAGATATTTGAGATTAGTTCATTTGCATGCATCGACTATGACGGACTATAACGTTAGTCTCTCACAGTACCAATTTAGCAATATCTTTCGCGTCGGTGACACAGACTACACACTTCCGGACCGCGCGCCGCGTAGAAGTTCGTCAAAGTGTCAGGGACACTTAATTGCATACAGGCTTTCAACGGACTATTTAGTAAGCACAGGGTTACATTTTTTTGTGGTTTATATTTTTTTTCCTTACAATGCAATTGGTGTTGCTTCTTCAATCTAACCAAACAAGAAGAAGTGCACACGTCAGAATTCTAGAGTAGTGATTAGTAGTCGTATCCTTAAAGCAGCAAGCAAGCAATAAACAAGACGTAAAGCCAGCAAAGGAATCATGCACTCTTTGGGATAAACATTTTCAACAAATAGACGGCCTGGCCAAAGGACCCAAATTATGACTTTTGACGGCGTGGTTTGTTACAAAGTGTCAACCTAGTGGATTCATACACCATGGGATATACATCAACGTATGGGGGGTTGGCCTTTCTACATTTTTTTTTAGGGGTAAAAATTGGGCCAAAAAAGGTCCAAAATTGTCCAAAAATAGTAAATCAGTCGAAATGCATTCTTTCTTAAATAAATCTATCAGAACAGTCCACTTACCTTCAAAGGAGTCCTATTGTAAGTGATATAAGGAAGCAATTCCCAATTATAAATTTGGGTTCAAAATGGCCAAAAAAGGTTCAAAAATGTAAAAAATAGGTAAATCAGTCGAAATACATTCATTTCTTAAAAAAATTGATTAGGAAACAACGTCCATTCACCTTCAAAGGAGTCATTTAAGTGGCTAAAATGGAAGCCATTCTCGGTTTTATAGATTGTGGATAAATTTGACAAAATGGATAACCTCAGTCCCAAAATATCTTCGTTTTACAAAAACATTTTCAAGGAAACTTGCCGTTAATCTAAAGGAAACGTCCAAAGTAGCTTTAGTGCTTTAATTCTAATTTTCATATTTTTAGATCAAAAATGACCAAAAATAAGGTCAAAATTGTTCAAAATGGTCGAATCACTTACATCCAAGGTGTCATAAGTGAATAGAAGCTAGTTGGTTAAGCAGGATTTTGGGTTGAAATGGCCAAATCTATTTTAATGCCCTCTTTTCAAAGTAGGTGATATAAGTAAGTGTTTTGCCTTTTCAATCAGGTGAAAAGAGTGCTAGCCTATTTAACTTTATAGATTTCTGAGTCAAAAAAATGGAATAAATGGACAAAATATTCATTCCTCCCAAAACTGATCAAAAAATCATTAAAATAGGGTGGGGGGAAAGAAAATTAAACAAACGACACTATCACTTTGGCTTACTCTTACATTTGTCTTTCTTCTTTTTGCACATTAGGTCAAAAGAATTATGCGTTTCTCCCCGGGTATAATTCAGTAAACAGAGTATATAGAACGGCAGCCAGTCATAGATTTTGGAGTCGAAATGAGACAAGAAATTTTTTAAATTTCCACAAAATTTAACAAAATCAACTAAAATGGGAAAACCAATTATAAAACATGTGACTTTGTTCCATATTTTTTAATCAGTACACCACCCCTGTGAATTTATATATAGATTTCTATATATTTAACAATAGTTGTTAAGGGCCAGGTGTTGATTTTTCTAGATCCCGAATGTTAAGTTTAAACTGGACATTTATTATTCGGCCAGCTAAATTACTTTTTAATAAGTTTTTAAACTACATCTTAAGATTGTATATATTATTTTCTTACTGGCTATACATTAGAATAGCCGTACTAAGATAATTGAATAAAATAAAAATCAATAATCAAATAATAATGTTCTTTGACTTTTCCGCATTCTGATAACACAAAGGACACATACCATGTTAAAATAGTTTTTATTATACCTTGAATTTTTGAAGCAATTGATATTTCTTTCTCCTCTAATCTGGTTGTCAATTGGAAATTGTAAATATTTTTATTTCACAGAATGTATTCTAGGCTACTCACAATTCAGGCTAAGTTATTACTTATGTTTTTTTACACATTACGGCTGTCCAAAAATGGTACACTCGGCACACAGAGCATTTGCTAAAAACCCTAAAGTACGCAAGGTCATTGTTGTTGGTATGTGTTCTTAAAGCCAAGTAAATTAGCTTTTAAACTTGCCGTTTACTTCATGTCAATCCGAGAATGTAGACAAAAGGATATGCGGTTTGTCAAATATGAGAGTGGGCAAAATGGATTGGTCCGTTTCTATTGGTTTACATTTGTAGCGATTGCAGGCAA
>JAMKCH010073009.1:0-11494 GCA_023653785.1 Ophioderma brevispina | reverse complement strand
TCATGGATAAATGATTGTCTTGATTAGACCAGTCCATGATCATTGGCACATATTTGTTCATATTTTCCTTTTATACTCTTACAGACCTAAAGACAGACACATAAACCATCACAACTCTATACTCTGGCTCATAATTTTTGGACATTTTATAACGTACGCCCGCTTTCCCGCCAAAAACGGCGCACCATTGTGTGCACGTAGATGCCTTACACACAACGATCAATCGCACGTTTTTTATGTCCAAGAAATTAGGTGGCCCATATATAGTGGCAAGAACTATGTTGGAGCTTTCAAAGTACTTTTTAAATGTTTATTTGTTTAAGACAGGTTTCAATCTTTAATCCTTAGTGATAATCGTCATATAATGCCAAGGGGAAAAAATGGTTCGTCTTATCGTTCCACTTTCAGAGGTGTAAAAGTTCACATTTGCCCTCATTTTTAAGATTTTCCAAAGATTTTTTTTTTGTTTATAAAGAGGTCAAGGAAACAAAGAAGTTATTTTTCATGATTGGGGCCAAAAATCCAAGTTGGTATAAAATACTGACAAAAATTTTCTGCGTAATGCTACCTATTTTTTTAATAAGATGGGAAAATGCACAATACATCCACAGCACTTAAGACACTATCAGTGATTGTCTAAATCATAAATCGAAAACTCAACAACAGATGTTTGTACGTATGTACAAGTATAGCGTAATCCTCCACATATCGGCAGGCTCAGATCAAAAGCAACCTAATGTACAAAATCGGACATTTTGTCTTACTGTCCGTACGGACCATTATTGCCACACATTACTTGAATGGAGATTCACATCTTAGACATACTGTTTTAGTTGCAAAAACTAACTTATGTGAATTCTACAGACTTATCATCCCCTTTTAATCGATTCCTACAGTTCTAATATTTTGATTCTTGTCAGATGAATCACTGATAGTATATTTAAGATTTTAAGTCTACATGAAGCTGAGACATTTCTTTTTTTGGGGGGCCTAAGAAGAACCATTTGGCGAGTACTTCTATAATAGCATCCTGTGTAAAAAGTTCAAAAAAACACAACTAAAAAGTTACTCACTTGTAGTTTTACTCTTGAAAAAGCAGTATTTTGTGGAGGACTGTGAAATGATTAATATCCCTCAGTCATTCAATTGGAATAAGCTTCCCACCATCTGAAAAAATGTGATCTGGGCGCTATATAAGAGGAAGAAGGGTTTCATCATCTCTTGTTTCCAAAGCGATACAAAATCTGTGTGTGTAGCGCTTGCTGCAATGCCAAAGCCCAGATCTGTAATGAAAGTAGATAATTATTATGTTTCCACAATCAAGACTATACTTACTATTATGAAAGAAAATACCAGTGGGCCGCAGAACGGGGGAGAGAGGACAGAATTGCCATGACACCTCCCCCTTTGCTGCTGGCAAATATCCCTATTTAAGTAAATTATTTAATACGTTTAGAATCCAAGCATAAAAGGTACATGCCTATATTGTAAAAAAAATGTAATAAAGTATTTAGTACTTAGAAAACTCATATGTCTCAAACATTGAGATTATTCTACGGGATTTTGAATTTGGATGTATATTCTGTAAAATAAATTTTAAATAATTATATCAGTTCATCTTATGTAACTTATATGTAAACTCTTATATACGGCAAAGTAGTAGTGAAATGGTGTCCCTAGGCTATACAATGATATGGTCCAAAATTGAGTAAATTTTTTTTCAGTGTTTCTTTATTTAAATAATATACCACATTTTAATGATTGATATATAGTCATTAATTTGGTAAGGTTAACTTATTTAATAAATTTAAAAAGTACACTAAATTTCAGAATTTCAAAGTTAATCCTCTGCACTGTAGTTCACACTATCAATGTTTATTTAAAATGAATTTTTGGTTATTGTATTAACATTAGACCTATTGCATTTTCAAATCAAATGGAATTGATTGAATGTAAATACATATTCTAAATTTCCTTATGATTTCTAATTTCACTACAATCCTACTGTAAGAGTGTTTTCTTTGAAATCCCTGAAAATGTAAAGTGTACTTTATGCATGAACTTCAATATTTTTTTTTCAATATTGTACAGTATACAAGTGACAATTACTCACTGCATGCCTTTTCGCTCTTCCCGATGGTATTTCTTTTTGCACCAAACAGGAACTTCGTCAATCTCTACATCACCAGAGAATTTCAGAGGTGGATTGTCACATTTTCCAAGAAGGTTGTTGTACACCCAATTGACGAAAACCTCTCTGTCGTACTGATGCCCAGGTCACAGCTAGCAGATTTGCAATTTTAATCCTGTTGTTTGAAGCACATTGCAAAGAGCTTTTTAACCGGAATTTTCCTCCTAAGTTCCACACGTCCTGGATAGATGTGGGACACCCTTTTTTCAATAAATAGAATTTCTTGACGGCTTCTCTTTGTAAAATTTTTTTTTCTGTTTTTTTGGACATCGCCACTTCCATCTCCGTGTCTCTTGTAGCCTCTGATTGAGCTTCATAGGGGTTTTTCAGTTTGGGCAAATCCTATGGATATTTTCTTGATGGACTTCTCATGATTTGTTTGTTTATACATTGACACTTATTCTGTGTACTCAGTAAGCCTCTGAGTTGAGCTTCATACTTCAATATGGGTGTTTCATTTGGCAAATCATATTGATCTTTCTGATGGACTCTTCATGATTTCCTGTTTTTTGGACATCACACTTCCTCTCGTGTCCTGCATTGCTCCGAGTCCTGATTGAGATTCACGGGTGTTGCATTTCGGCAAATCGGATTGGAAAACCCCTGATCAATTAACCATTGGGGAGATCACATTTTCCATTATTAAGACAGGAAAAAATGTCCAAGGATCCACATGTCAGCTATAGATGCATTTTGTATTCCATCCATTTTTCAAAGCAACCATGGTTCTTTTTTTGAGTCAAGCCATCTTGAAAAGTGTGTGCCAGATGTGTGTGCAAAGAGCAAGAGATTGCAAAGTTAAGTCAGACTGTTAAACACCTGTTTACTTCAGGAAATTAGTACTAACATCATTAACCGCCGAATGGGGGGGGGTCAAAGGGAGTAATTGACCCCGGGCCCGGGTCCCAGGGGGCCCGGGGCCTAGGGCCCTAAAAAATCATTTCAGCCCTTGTAGTTGTGATAAAGTATAAAGGGAGAGAAGTGTGAGAGAGAGCGAGATAGAGTATTGGAGATACAGGGGCCTTTCCCATCTACTTAGTTGATAAAATCCTCGTAACCACAAAATTTCCAATTTGCTTTTTCGCGCTACGCGCGTTAATAAATTAGTGCAGGTACTTCTCACTTCCTTGGCCACAGTTCATTACCTTCCATTTACCAGTGGTAGGCCTATTTAGAAAATAAAACCCATGTATTTGGGGTATGATTATGATATCCAGATCACACAAAGTCAGCTCATGTCAATGTACGTATGTACATCCACTGACTGCGTCCTTGGTAGGATGAGCCATATTGTACTCATAGTGTCGATTGGCGTTGAGAGAAGTACACAAAAATGAAAGATTTTGATTTTAAAAACGGTTTGGTCATGAATTAATCAAGTGGACTATAACCCAATTCATATTGTTTGAGAAATGTGTTTTGGAAAGTGAAAACTGCAAGCTTTCCGCTCTTTGTGCCTGCACCCATCCCCGTGACGCTTCATATATGAACTCTCCATGAATACGTTATGGTTTTTATTTCAAACAAAACTAAACCATCAGTTATATGTTACTTTTTAAAATCGTTTATGTATCGCTATAACCAAAAAGTGAATCTTCTATTTTGTTTCTATCAAATTTTCAATGAGAAAATGTGTTGTTTTTTTTTTTAGTTTAGAAGTGAACATTGCAAGGGTTCCGCGCTCCGCGGCGGGGGGAGACCCCCCTCCCGCACCCACCCCTCCCCGCCCCCCACCCCCTGGGCCGTCTCCATTTACACTTTACATATGAATAATTTGACCAAACACCCATTAAGTCACCTCAATACATTTAAAGCTCCCACAACCCCCTGCCGCTGACGGCGGCCGCATGACCGCTTCGCAGCCACTGTTTTTAGAATCCCCCCTATGGGTCTGGAAAACGAGTTGTTAAATGGGGGCCCGTAACTCCAAGTTCCCCCCGGCCCCAATTTCTCTCGGCGGCCTGCATAACATAATCCCGGGGGAGGACATGTAATAAATCCAATGATGGTATTGATATTTGCAGAGTGGAAAGTGGCATGACAGTATGCAATATTATTTAAGATTTTCTGAAGTGGGAATACTAGTATTTCATGTTGAATAAGTATCGTAATTGTATTGTTTGAAATGTTAGTTTTTAACCAAAGTTTTTAAATCGGTTTTGATCCCCGTCACGGAGTTGGCCGATACCCCTCACCACCAGCAATACGGCGTGTGAGGATTTATTGGAGCAAAGATAATTGACCGGATGCCCTCTGACGGCCAATCTACAGTTTTTAGCGGTGGGCCTAGCCTTTGGGTAACTATGTCCCACCATACGCAGCGATGTCTGGATGGCCGCCACTCTCTCCAAGCCGCCGCCCTTGTAGGTAGATCTTCTTTTTCATTCTACCAGTGTACCCAGCTTACCCTCCTCATCAGAATTTGTTAGATACCTGATGGGGTGACGGTTTTGCCGCCGACAACTCTCGGCCCTGGACAGGTATACTGGTTTTACCAGATCCAGTAGCAGGCCCTATAAGGAAACCTGACGACCATTTGACATTTGTATATTAATGTCCTGAATTTAAAAACTCAAAAATTCAAAAATATAAAACCCCCACATAATTTTCACCGAAACCACATTATTATATATGATATTCTGTTATTTTTATGTACAAAGTACCCCCACCCCCCAATTTGAATTTTTGCATTATATTTATTTCTATGCATTATTCACCCTGGACAAATGGGGACCCCGGGTTACAATGATGGACACCTTTGAACTAGGGGGAGTGCATATTTGTGGGGAACAGCCTTCAATAGCAGAAGAAAATGCCGCTCAGATGATGTTACAATGAGATGTCTTTATTCCGTATTGAAATTTCCATCATACACTCTGCTGATTGGTTCCCACGAGTAACGCATCCACAACCTCTTTATTTAGTATAGTATTTAATGTCTAGAACTTTCATCTTATAGTTTATTTAATTCATGTTAATTTCAGATGGTTGGATGAATAAGTAGTTGCCATGTTAAAAGGCTGTTTGGTTCATTAAATTAGTGCACTACTGTTTCTTCTTGAAAGCTTAAAACCAAAATTGATATAGTTTGGGCGACCCTAGCCAAGCTATATTAGGTTTTTTTTAGCTCTATTTTCTAGGCTTATATGTTTTATTGTGATGGTAGTATGTTTGTGGGGGTTGAGGATGTGTTGATACCAAATTAAAAAAACAAAAAAAAATAGAATTTTGCGGTTCTCGGCTGCCGCTCGTATATGGCTGCAGCATATTTCAACTCAACCTCAATGACCTTTGAGCTTGGCATGTGACCTTTGACCTCAGAACATATGAGGGATCCCATGTTGCACCTAGACCCGAGTTTGGTTCCAATTGGAACTTCAACTTTACAACTTGAGGTGAAGTGAGAAAAAAAAATAACATGTACACATATCCACACACCCCTACTACATACAACAGCCACATCGGCTTGTTTTGTTACTTAGTGGTCCTGCAAGATATGCTGGCGGCCCACAAAAAAGGGTGTTGTTGTTTATTATGTGGTATTTGTGGTATATAATGAAGTTACTATAATTTGGTAGTTATGCTTTATTCTTTCATTTTATTTGCCAGATAAAAATTTAACATACTAAGCAGATACCAACAATATACCACAATCAAATTTTGTGCTATAGTTGTGGTCTATGGAAGTGCAGGTATGATGAAAGTTGTGGATATTGTGATTAGTGGTAAATTCTCACAATATACAGCATGCCTTGTTAGGGCTAGCCAAACACTCTAACACAATGTACATCTTGTTTTCTTTGCCTGTGTACATAAATCAACAGGGGGTTAAACCAGGATTACATATAGCAATAATCATCTTGTTTTAAACCTCGGTGGAGTAAATCAAACAGGGGCTTAAAACCAGGATAATATATATGTGTTCGAAATACCACATGCACACATGCACAAATGCATGCAAACGTTTTGGCTGTGCATGTGTACATAATGTTAGCCTTCACACTTAATTACCCACACATGTGCATGTAAAAAATGTTAGCCTTGATGTGGCTGAAATTGATTCTCAACAAAATACAGGTATACCCTCTTTAACTTGTTGTAATTTTTAAAATAGGTCAAGCACTCCGTATTCATCCTTAATTAGTGGTAATAAATTACTGTTTATTTATGATTTTCATTTTTATTGTCCAAACGGAGAATTTACTCTGCTTAACAAGTATTACATGCACAAGAGGCATCGGACTTTTTAATGTTATTTCGAACACTGGATTATAAAAGAGCACCGCTCCCCAACATACTGTTACATATACTCTGTTTGAGGGCCCTATTGCAGTAAATCAACAGGGGCTTAAACCAGGATGATATAGCAACTGGCATGACGAAATCATCATAGCATCAAACTAAACGTGAACACCTATTCTGGGGGGAACCTCCCATCCAGAGAGGGGCACAGGCTCAGCTTGAGTGAAGTGGGGGATGGGGGGGGAAGCAAAAAGAAAAGGGAGTTTAGTTCTTAGGGGCTATAGAGAAAGGGTCCAATTTTGAAACAGGGGCTTTTTAAAAAAAGAAAAAACAAGCTGTATTATAATCTGGTTTTAGAAACCCTGTCCAAATTGATCACTTGTACATAGTAATACTTGTTGACATAAACCAACCAAGTGGAATAAAAGCCAAATGGAACAAATACATGCATTAAATGACGCGGTGGCTTAAACCAGGATGATAAGACTACCGCAAGCCAACTTTATTATCTTGTTTTATTGCCCCTGTCGTAGTAAATCACAGGGTTGGCGGTTTTTTTTGATTTTTTTAAAAAAATCAAAAAAATCGGAATTTTATTTAAATCAGATTTTTTTGATTTAAAATCGGATTTTTTAAATTTTTTTTATTTTTTTTAAGTTTATACATATGGAATTATCAGATCTTTTAAAATGGAAATCTAACCCGAATCATTATTATATACTTTCCCTAAGACACTAGTCCTAATAAATTAACATGAAACCTAGCCTGAAGATTGGTTGTGGACAGTATTTTGGAAATTTGCCCAATTCAAAAATACTTTATTTTGCTCTCAGACAAAATCAGACTCTTATATGAGAAAGCTTGCAAAAGTCAAGAAGTGAATGAACTACTGTACCTATACATGTAGGCTTACAAACATGTTATATCTATTATTTTAAACATTTTGTTGCACTCTGTTCAATACTGAATTTGACTAATTATTGTACACTCCACACTTATTTATCTTGTAGAAAGTAGTCCCTAATTAGAACTCCATTTCCGGAAACCTTCCTTTGCCAAATAAGTGAGTTGAGAAGATGCAAAAACAGTGCTGAAATAAGTTACTGGGGGAATGATTAAATTGTGACATCAACTGGCTGTTGGCTTTTACATGAGTTTGGTGCAGTATTCTATTTTGGGAATTTTTGTTCTCAGATTAAAGCAATATCAGTGATTGGAAAATTTTGAAATTTGCAGGAATAGCTTCAAAGTGAAGGATAAGTCTGTGGAATCCTCATAAGTTACCTTTCCATCGTAGAAGTGAAAGAAAAGGAAGAAAACGCAGTGTACAAGGAGACGATTTCCATTCAATTGCGTGTTGTAAGAAGTGTTCGTGCGGCCGACAGTAAAGACTCAAATCTCTGATTCTGTTCTTATTAGGTTTTTTTTTTTTTTTTTTTTTTTTTTTTTTTTTTAATATTTAGCATTTTAGCTTCTTACATACATGCAAAAATCTGATTTTGATGATTTTTTCGATTTGCTGATTTAGCAAACACTGACAGTGTCTTTAACTCTTAAAAAAGTCATCCTAGGTGAGCGCTACTGACAATGTCTGGGGCCTTATAGGTCAAAATGGTACTGTTAATACTGCAAATATGTTTCACTAGGATTCTACAAGAACTTTGAATTCGATTACAAAAAGAAAACTAAGAAACTTGAAGTTAGTCACAACAGTTCAAGGGTCATCATGATTATTTTAAACATAATATAAATTGTGTCATTGCTACCATGTAGAGGGTACTCTGAATGATTAGTAATAAGGGGTTTAATCTTTTTATTTTGATAAAAGTAGTTGATTTAAAGTATTTAAAATTGTTCTTTAAAAATCTTTATTTTGTTTATTTGTTTTTACAAAAAGTGATTTTTAAATCAGGGATTTTAAAAAAAAATATTGATTTAAATCGCGATTAAATCACTGATTTAAATCAACGTGATTTAAATTAGGCCAAACCCTGGCGAATATCAACATGGGGCTTACGCCAGGATGATATAAAGAGTCCACCCTATAGCCAGCATACTCTACATAATATGGCGGTAATGATTCCCATAGCCGCTGGGAACTGCTACAAAATGCACCTTATTTGTACCTGAAGTGATAGCAGGAGAGACTGGAATGGTAGCCACTTGTTAGGAAATAGCATATCATGCACATTTTGAAATGCCTTTCATTTTAATGTTCTGTTTCATATCATGATAGGTAGATGCAACTTTTGTCAAATCAGTCGGCGTCATGGTCATTTTTTCAAATACAGTAACAACCTTTCATTTTTATATTTTCATGTGTGCGTATTAAGAGTATAGATTTAAGAAAAAATAGTTCTGAACTTAATATTTTCCTTATTGCTTTTTGTATCAGAAAGTTTAAAACGAGCAATTTTGGTTGAAACAAATACAATAATTTTAATAGGGAATTATGGTAATTACCAAAAGGAAAAGACTTGTCATAATCATTATTTCTTGCATGCACTTTTTGGAAGCTCTGGCTAAAATATGAACATTAAGCTCAAATTTTTGATTATTTTATAAAACACAGTTTACCTAGTCTAAAAACAGGTTTTTGAGTGGAGTAATTCCAGATTAATTACTCCCTATCTCATCTGCAATAGTAGATTCCTATTCAAGGAAAACCTGCTATTACTGGGACTTGGTTGTTAGAAGTGACGTCACAGGCATGGTTGCCCAGAGAGAAGTGAAAGACAGAAAATACTAGGTGAACCAAACAAAACCACACACCAAAAACACTGGTGCACTATATACAGATGATGAAAATACATTGGCGATGTAGATATAATAGCAACTGGAGCCACAGACGGTCTATCTACCGGATGGCTAGTAGATCTGGCTTCCTGAAATCTGGGAGTGAAGGAGCAGAAACTGCTGAGGCTGGTGGGTGGTTCCAAAGTCGAATGGTAAGTGGGTAGAAATGAAAACTTCTAAACTGTCCAATGGTTGCCTCTGGATGCTAAATTGAAATTTGGTGATCATGTCTGCCAAATATATGTAGCTGGTTTGACGATGAGGAAAACTGATATTTACTAGGTTAAATTGGATTTTGTAGAACATATTCCATTGGGATGATAGAAGCCTAGTATGGAGAGAATCCCAACCCAAGGTGTGATCAAGGATGTAACAGAGGTAGTTCCGGGTTAGTATTGAAGACAAACCATGTGCTGAGGCCCATTGAGCTTGTCAATTGGATTTACAGCATGATGTTATACGGATTCCAAGACTCTGAAGCATACAGATTAGTGGAGCGAACTAGAGGCATGATAAGCTTTGGCCTTTTAATCCTGTGTTACATGGAGATAGAGTGCGACGTAATAAAACACACGGGTACGATTTGCCTTCAGTGGTGATCTTATTAAAGTGGTTCATCCCATCTAAGGTCTTTTGAGATTGTAACAAGAGGTAGGGTAGTCAGGGCCTGGTCTACTAATTGTAAGTGTCTGCCCAAGGATTTTATATTAGAAAAAGACTAGGTTTGCACTTCTTGTATGGATAAGATGGCACATTTCTCAACATTGAACCATGTAGAGGACAAGTTATAAGGATTTACAAGTCCCTATGGTGCACGAATGGTCACCCGGGTAGATTAATGCTGTCGTCAGCAAATAACGCATTATTGGATTGGATTTGGATCTTGTATATTCATAATATACAGCAAGAACAGGGCGGGTCCGAGTACAGAACCTGGGGTACTCCAGATGACACTTCCCCCCAAGATGAATGGGATCTGTTGAAACCCCCAACCCCCAGGGGGGGGGGACGGCCGGTAATCTGTGGTATAAAAAGGATCGGAAAGAATGTAGTATTCGCCACAGTACGAATTCCGCAACGTTAACGGAATAAACTGCATGTTAAAGGTTGCCGAATTTTAAAGTGTGGCAGAATACTAAAATTATCCAAAGGATCTGATCCATATAGAGTCGGGTCTTTTATGCCATAGAAATAAGTTTATTTTAGCGGAATAAGGATGATGGGGCCTTATCAAACGCTTTAGAGAAGTCAAGTAGTACTACGTCAACTTGACAACGGACATTGTAGATAGTGCCCAATCATGACAGGATGAGATTAGTTGTGTTACTGTTGAGAGCTTTTCACGAAACCCGTGCTGTGGAAGCAGTGATATCATCATGATTTGCCACTAATGATGTTAGTTAGTAAAATATGAAATGCCAGCAAATCTGATCACAAATTGTGAGTCAAATTGAATTGGTCACGCCTTAGTGGAGCAAAAATGTGGGGGGATGAATGCAGTAGTATTCTGCACCCAACCCTTCCACCAGCATGGCGGGTATGTCACAGTTTATCCGTTGAGACTGCCGAATTCATTGCCTATTCATGGTGTGGTGGGCATACCAATACTAAATTCTTTCCCAAAAGGCCCGGCCAAAAGGATTAAACTGACCTCTTCACTTAGTTTTTCTGGCTTCTTCATACTTTTGAAACCTTCTTCCTTGGTATAAATAACTCTAAATACACAGCCATACTTTCTGCATGCATCTGTTGAACACCCAAGGAGGAAATGAATTGATGTTTACAAATTGAAAACATTGAAAATTGTGAAAATGCCAAAAACTGCATACGGAACAGCTTGTTCCCACGTAGGCACGTATTGGTTTTGTTTCCAGTCTTACGTGGATTGTCAAAACAATACAAATACGCTTAATTACTTACAATAGTTAACGTGTAAATCTATCCCTAAATATAGTGTAAGAACACTAATCTAAGGTAGGTTAAATATGTCAATTCGTGTAACAAACGGCGAATGATCTTGGTGAGATGAATTCAGGGAAAGAATTTTGGTATTTGCAACACCGATGAATTCAGCAGGCTTTGCGGAATAAACTGCATGTTGAAGATCTGGATCCATTTTATGCCCATGATCTACAAGCAAATCGCAAGGAGCGTAGCGGTTTTGCTGAAATCACTTCCGTCGTATTACGAAAGCGCGGAATGAATCGACATTGCAACGATCCCAAGAATGCATCTCGTATGTGCCCATTTCCATCCACGGCCTCA